>CM035848.1:66554853-66637353 GCA_020510985.1 Pholidichthys leucotaenia
TATTCGAGTTTTTGCGCATGCTGTTTGGGCTTAAGGGCGCTGCGCAGACGCTCCAACGCACGATGGACGCGGTGTTGCACGATCTCCCCTTCGTATTCGTCTACCTGGACGACATCTTAGTAGCCAGCGCGTCCGAAGACGAACACGAAAACCACCTCACGGCAGTTTTCCGGAGGTTGGGAGAGCACGGGTTAATAATCAACCCAACGAAGTGTCAGTTCGGGGTGACGCAGATTGATTTTTTTGGGGCATCGCGTCTCCCCAGAAGGAGCGGTTCCGCTGCCTGACAAAGTACGCGCGGTAACAAATTTTCCCCAGCCACAAACAGTCAAGGCATTACAGGAGTTTTTGGGAATGGTGAATTTTTATAACCGTTTCCTCCCCCGCGCAGCACAGCTCATGCAACCATTGTATGCCGCACTAAAAAAACAAAAACCCACAAATAAGATCGAATGGTCTCCGGAGCGAGAGCGAGCATTCTCGGAGGTCAAAACAGCCCTGGCAAACGCTGCGTTGTTAGCACATCCAGACCCAACGGCCCGCATAGCGCTCACTACTGACGCGTCAGATGTGGCCATAGGGGCGGTCGTGGAGCAGCATGTAGCCGGGGCTTGGCAGCCGCTCGCATTTTTCAGCAGGACCTTGCGCGATAGCGAACGAAAATACAGCGCATTCGACAGGGAGTTGTTAGCTCTCCACTTGGCCATTCGCCACTTCCAGTTCTGGCTGGAGGGACGCTGTTTCACCGCGTTCGTTGACCACAACCCACTGACATTCGCGATGGCCAAGGTTTCAGAACCATGGTCAGGCCGGCAGCAAAGACAGCTGGCCGCTATCTCAGAGTTTACTACCGATATTCAGCATGTGGCGGGTAAACTAAATGTAGTGGCAGACTGTCTCTCGCGCGCCGTGGCGGCCCCAGTCCGCGTAGGGATAGATTATGCAGCCACGGCCGCGGATCAGGATAGCGACGCGGACGTGTGCGCGCATGGCCCCCCTAATCTGCGATGTCTCCACTGGGCGACCACGTCCTGTGGTACCGGCCGCGTGGCGCTGCCGCGTTTTTGACTCGATTCATTCTCTGGCACACCCGGGAGTGCGCGCGTGGGTCAAAATGGTGGGAGAGAAATTTGTTTGGCCGAGCCTGCGCAAACAAGTTAGAGAGCTTGTCAACGAGCCAAGGTACACAGACACACGAGAGCTCCCTTGGAGCCGTTCCACATCCCGGCTAAGAGGTTCGATCATGTTCACGTGGACCTCGTATTCCCCCTACCGCCGTCACAGGGGTGCACACACCTTCTGACAATGGTAGACCGCACCACGCGCTGGCCGGAAGTGGTCCCACTGTCGTCAACCACAGCCAAGGAGGTGGCGCGCGCGTTTTTAACAGCATGGGTAGCGCGCTTTGGAGTCCCATCGGACATTACGTCCAATAGGGGTCCTCAATTTGTTTCCAAACTTTGGTCAGCAATGGCCCGCAGCCTGGGGGTAACGATCCACCGCACAACCGCGTACAATCCACAGGCTAATGGGTTATGTGAACGTTTTCATAGGTCATTGAAAGCGGCTCTCAGAGCGTCGCTTACGGATGCAAATTGGGTAGACAGGCTACCGTGGGTTTTATTGGGGTTGCGTTCTGCACCTAAAGAGGATTTAGAAGCCTCCCCGGCTGAGTTGGTTTTTGTGCAGCCACTTCGGCTGCCCGGGGAATTTCTCCCAGATAATCCTGCACCAGAATGCTCCCCGGCTCAGCGGTTACAGAGTGGCACGGAATTGGGCACACTGCCTGGCCCCGTTCACCACAGTTTTCCACGCGTTTTTGTGCCTAAGGCCTTAAAAAACGCGGAGTTTGTTTTTGTCAGACACAATGCCCATCACCCACCGTTGCGACCACCTTATGATGGACCATTTAGAGTGCTGGAAACAGGGGATAAGCATTTTTTGCTAGACCTGGGGGGCAGGAAAGAAAAGATTGGCATAAACAGGCTCAAACCCGCCTTTGTTGTGGCAGACGAGGATGTGCTGTGCGCCAGGGCTCCTCAGCGCGGCAGACCCCCTAGGGGACATTCCCCAGAACACCCACAGGGATTGACTAACAGTTCTCACCCTCAGGCAGCAGCTCCCCAGCAGGATGGCGCCGCGGAAGTGGTAAAGCCCGCTTACAGCAGATACGGGAGGAGACTGAGGCCCAAGCAGCACGTGGACTGATGTGTAATGGTTTATCATGACATGCAGACTGTTATTCCGTTGTTCCATCTTAGACGTTTGGGGGGGGTCATGTGGGACACATATATGTTCACTTATGTATATCACTTCATGCTTCATATGTATACCACTTTAGGCTTCACATCTTAGATTGAACAAAGGACTGAGCCTCTCTGGAGGTAACAGGAGGATGTGAAAGTCTAGTCTTTGGTATGCAGAGAGACGGCCTGGGGGGATTTTCCTGGCCGCCAGAGGCTGGGGGTGGAGGTGTTAAGATCTGAAGAAAGATGTATTGTTATTTGGGATTAAATCCAATATGACTGTGTGCATTGAAGTCCTGAGGTATTTAAAGGACGAATGTCTGGGTTTCTTCCTCTTTCTGCTTTCGATGATGTTGGATGATGTGAATAAACCTGACTCGTGAGATGAACTCTGCCTCGTCATTTTCACATTATCTACAACACTCGATTGAATCGTTCATGTGCGTTACAGCACTAATGCAGGCACGGCAGACTCAACAAGTAAGCAACATCAGGAGCAGGTTAAGAAACGAATGGGGTGGGGGGGGCAGATCCCCATGTTACTGTGTAGTTCAAACCTGTTGGCATTAGTACTAAAGCTTTCTGTCTCTGCAGCAACATGCAAATGTCTGCAAAAATGTCACTGAATTGTAGTTCCCAATAAAACTGAAACAGGTTTCTGCTTTAATTATCAAAGGCATTTTACCAGTAGTTTAGGTGGATTGATTTATTCCTAATGTATAAACAGAGTACTTCTCAAAATATTTATGAGGCAAGACCTTGATATATGATGATTCAACAGAAGGCATATAGAAGAATGCTAATTATGACTCATGTTTTGTGCTGTTTAGTACAGGCTCAATCTGTACACACAAGGTAGAGGTGCTTTTTTACAACCGATCTGTTAGATTATTTAAAGGCGTCGGCCGGACGAAAATTCAATATCGCTAAATCATATCTTAAATTTTTGTGTGAGACGAGCTAATTTGAACCGCACATGTTTTGGTGTCAACAAATGTCGCATAAGGTGACAATGCGCTCTTGAAGTATGCTGTCCTTGAGAGCTGTCTGACTCAGCCAAACGTTCAGCGGCTAAGATGGCCACTGACTGTGTGACGTAATTTCAGGGAGAGACACACACACGCTCGGCGGACATTGCTTGTTGTTTACGTTTTAAAATCGGCGATTACGGATATTTCTCGGAGTACTTGTGGATTACAAATAGATTATTTATTAAGATTTCAGTAATCGAATTAATTATGGTTTGGTGTTGTGTTGTCTACGGGTGCGACGGTATATCAGAGGAACATGCGGTGAGTGTTTATGAATTTCCCGTCCCTGGGAAAATCAGAACGGCATGGGTGAAATTCGTTCAGAAAACGCGAAAAAATTGGAATGATGTCGGTAAATCACTCAACATGTGCAGTAGACATTTCGTTGACAGCGATTTCGAGAATAAGATGCAATTTGTGTCACGACTCGTGGCTCCAGCTGCGCGCACACCTGCGCCTCGTCAGCAGCGGCTATTGAGCCCACCTGCAGGACGCTGTCTCCCGGGCTCATCACCTGCCGACGCCAGCCACCTGTCCCTGCAAGTAAGCAACATTATCACCGATTATCCCTGTCTCGGTGTGGTGCCCGTTACCCTAGTCCTCTGCTTTTTTCCGGCTGAACGGCGCGCTGCTCTGCTGCCTGCGCATCAACCAGTACAAAGATGCGAGCACTACATACGATCCCCCAGCTCCTGAGAGACTGCAACCTAATACAAAACAGTTTCACACAACAGTGCATGTATTATATATATATATATATAAAAATTATCCCATTGATTTTCATCATTTTTGGTGACATATCTCACACCTACAATTTATTTCCGGCACAAAGGGCTGTGAAAAAGTTATGATCAACAAAACACGGGTCCTCAGGGATGTGCGAAAGCTGAGTCCAGGGCAGCAAACTTCAAATGTGGAGGCTTTCCACAGTCTGATTATTCATTTTGCACCGAAGAGTGTACACTTCTCATTCCTTGGAATGTTGACAAGGTGAGGAGATGCAATATGTGACCAAAAATATGAAATGCAATTATAATAACTGACATGTTTCAGGACCCAAGAGACAGACACAGACAGATACAAAATAGTTATTCTTTATTGTCAAGTGTGAGTGAGTGTAGTGCAAGTGTGAGTGCAGATATAGCAGCCTGGTCACCGGAGCTGAACGATACAGAAGACGACCTGGCAACCCTAGAACACACAAGCAGAAACCGTTAAGGCTGTTCAGCACAAAAGGACAAGTGCAGGTGTGCAGCTTACTTGAGGTTGTCTCTGACTGTATCTGGCTGTTCCCCGATGTCCGTGAGCTGTGGTGGTTCTGGTGCTTGAAGCTGTGACGGTGATAACTCCAGTAACCGTGGTGGAGTTCGTGGCGAGAGCAATGACTGCACTGACAGCTGTGACGTTGTTCCCGTAGCCGTGACAGGGATAATGTCCGTAACCGTGGTGACAATGACTCCTGTGACAGAGGGAGTGACAGTACCTGCAGCTGCAGTGGAGAGAATTCCTGAATTAGCGAAGGCCAGGAGGAGCTCCGGAAGGGAGAGGGTAATTCTCCGTCCGTTGGAGATACCGGTCCGCCGCCTGGGAGGTCCACCTGTGCACAGGGGTAAAGATTAGGCGTAGAAAAGCAAATAGTCTTCTTACGTGGTAGGTCTTGGCGTGGCGTGGCGTGGCGTTCTTGACTTGGCTGTGAAACGAAGCTCTGGCTCATACTCTGTCGAGGAAGACAGACGACTCCGTGCCGGGCTGTCCATGATGCTGGCTTTTAAGAGCCGCTGATTAACACCTGTTGGTCTGTGCGCAGCTGGAGCTGATGAGCGGGATGACGGCCCAGCGGCCGTCATGACAGTAACAGTGCCAATTACATAGAGTTTCTGCTGATAGATCACTTATATGTCCAAAAATAAATCATTGTGATAATATTCTAATTACAGACTTTGTTTAGCTGCAATGCACTTTAATGAAAATGCAGGCCGCAAGCAGGCACAGAATCGTGATGGTGAGCCGGTCTTCATCATCAGGTACCCAAAATTCAAAAAAGGCGGATATAAACTGCAAGCAAAGAAAGTTAATCCAACTTTCCGTGAGTATAAGAAATATTAGTATCATTTTCTAGGCTTGTATATGATATTTACAGTGGGTGGAGGGTTGGTCTTCATTCAACTTTCACATTTCATAGCTTTTATCAAATTATGTTAATTTGGGTCAAATTTGTATTTCATACTGTAGTCAAATGGATGTCTAATTTTTATTGAATATATTTTTTTTCAGAATATGTGGATGATCTGATGAATACTCTGTTCAACAAAACCTTGGTTGATCCAACCCACTTATGGGAGCAGTGGCACTATGTACAAGCCAGAGTTCCCACCACATTGAGTGCCGAATTGAACCCGAATTTTATACCATAAAATGGTAGAAAAATTATTCAAATGTATATGACATGCGACTTTGATGAATGCTGAAATATTAGAATTATAAAATTGACATGAACATTAATAAACTCAATATATGATTTTACAAAACTTTATTTAAATATCATTTTTCACAAATCTAATTTTGGTAGGCAAAATCCCTTGTAGTGATCCGATGGGAATGTTTCTCTGATGAGGCTCACAGCACAGGCAGGCAATATCACCCTCACTTCTTCCTGAGCTGACGTCACTGCTGCCTGCCCCTATCGACAGATGGCGGTACTGCAGCATCACTAAGTGAAAGATGGGCTATTACCAAATAAAGTCATTTGTGGAGGCTGGTGACACATATTAAATCACGGGAATGGCCAGAATGGAATATTTTCATACAATCAGTTTATTGGTTCAATAAAAAAATGTCACCGTCCGAGGACTTTAAAGGTAAAATTGTGTTATAGGCTGTAATATGCATGATCTGTGATAATATGTTACTAAAGCAGATGGTCCTGAGCCATGTCAGAATGAAAACTGGGTGTGTACGATAACTTTCCTCAAAATACAATCATTTTAACCTGCTGGTACGATACTTCAACATTTCCCATCTGGCAACACTGCTCCCTTTAGGGGTCACCACAGTGCATCGCCTGCCTCCATCTCACCCTTTCTTTTGCATATTCCTTTGTAACACCGACCCTCTTCATGTCCGTCTTCCTTACATGAATGAATCTTCAGCATGATCTTTCTCTTTTCCTTCTGCCTGGCAGCTCCATGTCTCTTTAAATGTCCAAGAGCTGCAGTTAACGCCACCCTGTATCTTACATCACTACTGCTAATTTTAGCTGGGTAGCTTCTAGCTTGGATAGTTAGCCTAGCCAACTAGCTTAAGTTTGTCTTGAAGAATACATGAAATAAAGCATCACTGGTGGACAAGCCCTGCGATGGACTGGCGATCTGTCCAGGGTGTACCCTGTCTCACCCAAAGATGCTGGGACAGGCTCCAGCCCTCTTGCAACCTGAAACGGATTAAGCTGAAGAAGATTGATTGATGATGGATGGATGGGACTTTAAGGGCTTGTTGCTTACTGTAGTTTACATAAACTCAATAACAGGCCAAATAGAATGAGTTAACTTTAAAGCCACCATAGGTACCTTCTCCTGATTCAATATTCATTCTCTTAACCACTTAATCCTTTTGGGTTTCCTATTCCAGCTTCTCTGAGTGAAAGGTAGAGTCCACTGTTGTCAGATCGCCAGCCCGTCACAAGGCCAACACAGGGAGATAGTCATGTTCACATTCATACCTACAAACAATTTAGAATCACTAGTTAATGTCAGTTAACATAATGTGCATGTCTTTGGACTGTGGGAGGAAAGGCAAGGCAAGTTTATTTGTATAGCACATTTCATGTGCAAGACAGTTCAGAGGTTTACATAAATCATTAAAGCATAACAGCAAGTTGCATTAGAAATACATAAGAATTTAAAAGCAAACTAAAAATAAACTAGAAAGCACTCAGAGAGCGCAGACCTCCGTCAAGGCTCCTTCCGTCCCTCATTGATCACCTCCAAAATGTAATGGGGTTTGTGTGTAGGCCTAGAGCCACTTCTGGTGAAAACTGCATCAAAGTCTGTCCATTAGTTTTGGAGTATTGTTGCTAACACACTGTGAAAGATAAGAGCCTTGGCAGAGGTATGCATTTTGAGATCATCACCAAAATCTAATCATCTGTTCAGTGTGCCATTACACAACTTTCCTGAATATTTGAATGAAAGGCACTATATATAAATGCAATCCATTATTATTATTATTATTATTATTATTATTATTAGGTCAGGCATTGGTTTGCTTGCTACCGGATAACCATGAAAACCGGTTATTTACCTTTTGTTCTTATTAAAGACAAAAATAGAAAGGAGATGTTTTTACCTTCTTTACATGTTTCAGCTGTTCACTGCAGCCTTCTGAGGCTGACCATACATTGGGGCTGGGCAATTCCACCTTAAATCAACATCATGGTTTACTGAATCTTTCAGGTCGGTTTTCGGTTTGTTTGTTTTTTTTCCTCCTCTCTTTTCCATTACAGCTTCCTGACAAGGTTCATAATTATTAAGCAATATTACACAACAGTGCAGTATCATTCCGTTCTTTTGAAGTTATCAACTACAAATTCACATAGTATCCATATTATCTACCGCAAAAATCATGTAAGAAATATGACCATGACAAAGGCACAAATGCTCACCTGGCATGCCGACAGATGTGGACATGGTCCTCCAAGCGTTTGCTTTCAAATTTTGATCATGATATGTTTTTAGTGTCAGATCAAAGAGTACTGGGTTGTTTGATGCAGCATAATTCAGCCTCCACCTCCTCCACCATCACCTACGTTCTCGTCTTCTTGTGCCAGCATCTTATGTCCCACCCTTCCTTAATTCTGATTGGTTGCTTAGAAAGGTCTGACAGTGATGAGCGCAGCTATACAGTAGACTGAAAAATTTAACTTTTTTCAGCCCTGAGCGATGCGACAAAGAGCAGCCACCGCTCAAAGCGTTTCAGCGCCAAGGGCACTCAGCACTGTAAACACTGGACTACATAAAGAATGAATAGAAAATAGTTGCCCACAGCAGAAAAAACAAGTTTGGTGGGCGCGCCCCCTAATACTTTTTCTGCAGTGTTTGGCTTCCAAGTTGCCAAGGCACGTGGCCTTATAGTGTGGCCATGCAAGTAACTCAGTGGACTCAAAGCGCCATATTAATATATATGAAATAGTATTCAAAAAATTCCTGCATCCAGATCATAATCTGAATCACCACCAAAATCTAATCATCTCTTCCCCGTGCCATTACACACCTTTCTCTAAAATTTCATCAAAATCCATTCATAACTTTTAGAGTAATGTTGCTAACAGACAGACAAACCAACCAACAGTCAAACCAACCAATCAATGCCATTAAAAACATTACCTCCATCTTCCCTTGGTGAAGGTAACTAAAGAGAAACAGAAACAAGCTAAAATGGAATAAGACAAGAAAGTGCAGATAAAGTGCAAGAAATAAAAGTTACAGTGCACCGTGGAAGATTAACAACTGTTGTACTGAAAGGCAGCAGCAAATAGGCAGCTGAGAGTTTCAGCAGCCCTGATGCTTCCTGGGAGTTTGTTCCACATATCAGGAGCATAAAAACTGAACGCTGCCTTGTTTGGTTCCAACTCTGGGTGCAGATAATAAACAGGAGTACTTAGCAAAAACACACATGGGGGCCTGAGGAGAACATGTAAACTCCACACAGATAGGTTCCAATTGGCTAGCTCTTGGATTAGAATCCTGGGCCATCTTGCTGTGAGGCAACAGTGACAACCACTGCAGCACAGAGCCACACTTTCCTGATTTAGCACCCCTAGCAATTGAAGTGGTACTACAGAAGATAGATCTCTTTCCCTTTTCACCTAGCAATGGCAACTAACACCTAAAACTGACTGTAGCACTGACAATATGGCATAAACAATTTTCTTCTTGTCACTGATGCAGCAGCTGCAGTAACGCCTGCTTCCTCCATTTTAGTGGACAGGCTGTGATACTCCATTCAAAACAGGTTTCCTCTTCCTGCTTGGTCTACAAAAATGTCCATGTACTTTAACTCTTCTTGAAAGGAAATCAGTTTTTATCTTTTCCTTTGAAATGTTGGGCCTACGAAAAGGTGAAACCACATCCAGTGTAAGGCAGTGCAGTGGCGGAGTGGTTAGCACTGCGGCAGCACAGCAACTCACCCTTGGCTGGGGGATCCTGGGTTCGATCCCAGCTCCCGACCAACAGTGAGCTCTGTGGAGTTTGCATGTTCTCCCCGTGTCTGCGTGGATTTCTCCGGTTTCCTCCCACATGCCAAAAACATGCAAGTTAGGTTAATTGGCATCAAACTGGGGATTCTAAAGGTGCGTTCACACCAAACGCGAACAGGCAAATTTTTTGTGCGGCACGATTACATTATAAATCAATGTAAACACGCCAACAGACATGAATAGTGAGATGCAGACACAAGAAGTTGTCTTTAAAACTTGTGCAGCTGTGTTCAACCTGCGGTGGAAATTCCCAAAATAACGTCATGCTTAGGTTTACATTATCCGGCAGGGGGCTCACCTGAAAATATTGTCTCAAGCCTCCAAAAGTTCACAAGATGTGGGGTGTTTACGTTGCTAGCTGGCTAGGATGTCCATGGCCGGAAAGCATGGGTAAATAACTCCAAAATCCCGATTCAGGTGAAGAGTTCCCAGTCCTCCTGTCTCCCGATGAGTGAGTTTCATTTTCTAACTAGTTTACTCTGCAATGGTGATAATTTTATTTGGTCCGCTAGCTAGCTAGCTGCTAGTGGAGCTAGCTAGCAGACGCAAACGCGCGGCGATGCAAATTTGCACGTATTTGCGTCTTTCCATTCACTTTGTATGGATTTGCGCATCCCGTTCACGTTTGGTGTGAACACACCTTTAATTGTCCTTAGGTATGACTGTGAGAGTGAGTGGTTGTCTGTCTCTCTGTGTTGGCCCTGCGATGGACTGGCGATCTATCCAGGGTGTACCTTGCCTCTTGTCCAAAGATGCTAGGATAGGCTCCAGCCCCCCCCCCCTCCCCCAAGACCCGAAAAGGATTAAGCGGAAGAAGATGAATGGATGGACATCCAGTGTAAATACACAATGCACCTATTAAAATTTTGCTAAACATTAGGGGCTTTATTTAAATATGAAAGACCAAGAAAAGCGATAAAGACAAAAGCAGTTTCTATTGATAACACAATGGATATTTTTAAATTCTGTCAATGTTTCAGTCATTAAAAAATAGGCCTGCATACATTACAAACAGCATGGTGCATTGCACTGAAGCAAGGCACAATAGGAAGCTCGCAACATAAACCACATGTTTCAAGTCTCATAATTTGAATCAGTTTGGATCTACATTCTTAAAACAAACAATACAGACTTCTTGGGAGAACATGGACAGATGTGAACTCAGCCAGTTCATAAATGTCCATAGATTGTGTCAGTTAAGTTCTAGTAATGTCTGCGTTTAGATTGCTTTTCTTAGTTTAGTCAGTTTGCATGCTTTCAAATATAGCTAGAGAACTGGCACAAAAGAGTGATCTGATGTTGCCAACCAGACAGTGATGAAGTTTCTAATAATCTTGAACTTAAGCTGGATGCAGAACAATCTTACTTTCATTATGAGTGAGTTTGTTGAGAATTAGGGCAATTGCCTAGGAGGAGTGATAATTTTCATAAAATCATATCAAGGCTTAGATCGCCTGACCTTTGACCAAACATTGGATGCAGACCCACCTGATGATCATTGTGCGTGAGTTTGGTGAGAATTAGGGCAATTGCCTATGAGGAGTAATAATTTATTTATGAAATCACAGAGGTAGACCTCCAGACCATTTACCTTGACTTTAAGCGTAGCTTTGATGCAGACCTACCTGAGGATCATTGTGAACAAGTTTGTTGAGCATCATGGCAGTTGCCTAGGAGGAGGAGTAATTTTTCTGAAACCACATAAATGCCCATCTCTCATGACCTGGAACTTGAGCAGAACCTGGATGCAGACCCACCTGACGATCATCATGTGTGAATTTGGTGGCTATTGGGGAAAGTGCCTAGGAGGAGGAGTGATTTCCTTGAAATGTGGATAAATGATGGAAACGGTGCCATTGCATTACCTCCTTTTGGCTTTGCCAGAAGGAGCTAAAAACCAAATGGCGGGCAAAATTAATTGTCTGCACTGATGATGGTACTAAATGTACAATCTGGAGATAACAAGGATACAAGAACAGAAATGTCTGAGCGCATTTTCCAGCACTCCATCTTGTCAGTTTCAAGATATTTGATTAAAATCTAAAAGTCAATACATTCAACTTCTGAACAATATAGGCATCTGTGCCAAATGTCCTGGCTGTTCAAGTTGTTTTATCAAAATAAAAATGCTGCTATTATGTGACATGCGCATGGGCTCCCTCTGGATTAGTCTTAAAGTGACATGCTGGCAAAAATTGAGTTTTTCCTGTTGTTAACATGTCTGTAATGTGTTTTTTTTGTGACTTATAAGACAAATCAAGTGCAAAATCTCACCACAGTCCCAAGTCTGTGTTTTTTTTTGCTGTGAATTTCCAGTTTGGTAACGCCCCCCTGAAACAGGTGAGTTTGGACAGACTGTTAGTAGCTATGTAACTATTCCTGATTAGCCTGGTTATCACATTAACCAATCAGACGGATACTCTTGGCTACCTCGGAGGAAGAGGGAGGAGCCGAGGAGCAGCAGGACTGAGTCAGAGCAGATTGGGGTAGCAGCAGAGAGAGAGAGTGGAGAGAGGCCGGGAAGGGGGTGGGGGGTTGAATGTAGCTGTGTGAGACCATGGTCTGGCACAGCAACATTCAAATCGAGCTGCTCTCGACTCACTTCGCCAGCGGACGGGAAGCTGCACTGTAAACTGAGAGCAGCCACATTCAAATCGGGTCCCCCTCCCTCCCCTCCCTGCTCAGTCGCCAGCGGATGGGGGACTGGTTGTTAGTAAAAAGTAAACACATATTTGGCAACTGCACATTTATCTCTAGCCTTGACTGTTTTCAGAAAAATATTTCACTTTTTGCTTTTGAAGGGAGAGGCAAAACTTTAATGTCTGGAAGCATCTTGAACAGACTAGCAGCCCACCCACCAGGAGTCATGGCAACCAATCACGTGCAAGCCCTGCAGGTCGGGAGCACGGTGACCAATCATGTGCAGGCCCTGCAGGCCACTAATTAGAATATTCATAGTTCATAGAATTCATAATTCATAGAATTTCCAAGCAATTCTAAGGCAATGAAAGTTTTTTTGTGGGGTAAAATGCCACAATATACATATATATTTTGGGTAATACATATTTGTTTTTGAGGTGGTTTTAGAGCTGCCGGAGTGCACCTTTAAAGACGCACTCCAGTGGATATAAATTCCCTTGAAAAAACAGACCTACATTGTCTAAAATGGTAACTTTTTCCTTTTTCCCCCACAAAAAAAAACTTTTATTGTGTTACAGCTGCTTGTAAGAATTTTTGCCCTTTTTCTCCTCCTTCAAACACCAGGATCTAATTAGGCCCACCCACATCCTGCCCACCAGAACACAGAAGTCTGCAAGCTGGCAAATTTGAACAGCCAGTTCTTGGTTCCGATTGGTTCAACACTGCACGAACCTGTTATATTGACATCAGTAAAAATGTTCCTTCTAAACTTGCCTTTTTCCAAGGGGAGGAGCTTCACTGAACTTTCACAGCAAAAAAAAAAAAAAAAATTAAATAAAACAGAGACCAATTACAGTGATTTAGGTCTTGGTATGTCTTGTTAATCATTAAAAAAAAACATTCCATAGACATATTAACAAGAAAACAAACTCCATTTTTGGCAGAGTATCACTTTAAATTAAGACTGATATGTTTCTTTCAGCTGTGGTCTATATCTTTTTCATATATTTTCCTGGATGATTTCTTTACCCATCTTTGAGGTCTCCAGAGAGCAGAGGTGAAGGGAGGATGCATTCGATGTTAGGGGTCGGATGCAGGGAACTTGAACCTTTCCGTGACCCTGGAATTGAAATGCTCACGTCTCGGCTGCTCTTCCGAAACATAGGATGTCTTATGCTCTGTCCCGGTACCATCATAAATCCTCTTTCCTCCAGCAGTCCATCAAAAACTGCTCCCAGACTCTGTCGTATTCTCACACAAAAGTGTGGGCAACTGAAGACATACAGAATGGGATTCAACACCGGGTTCAAGAAGGCAAATGTTGTAGCCAGGGGCAACCCTACCACCACATGTTTCATCAGCGTGCCTTGATACTGCGCCGCCACTTCAATCATGCAGAAGATGTGATAAGGAGCCCAACACAGTGCAAATGCGGCGATCACAGACGTCACCATTTTGGTGAAACTCTGCGACAGCTGGCTCGGATTTGTCTGATTAGGGGTGGTCAGTGATGAGACTTTTTCTTTGGGGTTTAGAAGCTTCAGAGGGAATTTGTCTTTTGGAGTTTTAAGGGATTTTGTAGTTTTGGATTCACCATTTCTGTCTGGCATTATTAGTATGTCAGTTGGCCCGGCTGTGCTCTGCCTCCTCCTAATGGTCCTTTTCCTCAGATTATGAGCAATTTTCATGTAGCTCCCTGCGATGACCACCAGAGGAACCAGGAAGGTTAGCAGCAACTTGGAAATGGCTGTTGCTGTCTGTCTTACAATGCAATCTCTCTCCAGTGTTTCATCAGATGTCACATAAAAGGCAAAGTTATGGTAGCACAGCCTCCCATTATGCTTTTTATTGGTAACTGAACGAAACACGAAGTATGGTATTGTATTAACTATTGCCCACAGCCAGCCCAATATGCAGATCTTCCATGCTCCTGCCACTGACCGGTGATTCTGGCTCCACACCGGTTTGGTCACCAGAAACAATCGGTCCAGAGAAATGGCTGCCAGCAGGTAGGCAGACACAAACATGTTCAGGAAGAAAATGGATGTTTGCGCCTTGCATAGTGGCTGACCGAGTTCCCAGCTGTGTGAATTGTGCAGGTAGGCGGTGAAGAGGGGGAGCGTCAGGGTAGCTAGGAAGTCGGACATGGCCAGGTTGAGAACCCAAACGGAGGCCACGGTGCGATGCCTCAGACGAAAGCCCACCACCCAGATGATCAAGGCATTCTCAAATATTCCCAGACAGGAGACCAGACCGTGGAAGCAAACCACCACCATGTTGACCTGCACGTTGTTTTTTAGATCTTGGTCTCTCATCTTTTCAAGCAATGGACAGAAAGTGGAGTTATGTGATCTGTTGGCCATTTTTGGAATCAGTGCTCTGAAAGAGAAAACAATGTGTAATTGGGTTGAGAGTGAACAAAACAACTTCTGCTTTTACAACCCTTTCTTAGGAATTACTTTTTTCCCAGGTGAAGCATAAAGTATATACAGTACTAGGTGAACAAAGTGTAAGTACAGTTACAACAGCATACAAGCAAAGCAAGCACTGTGTTTGTGTGAATGCATGTAAGCATGTGTGGGGGAATGGGTTTACATATATATTCATTTGACAAACATACAAATGTACAGTGGAGATCAAAATTAGAGAACAATGTATTAATACTTGATTTATTCTAACGTGTTATTTTTTATTGTTCAGAATTTGACAGGATATCAGCTGTGGCTATACCACTGCTGAACTAGCACGTTTTTTTAAATAACAAAGGCACTTCAACACAAACATTTATTTTGTAAAAAAAAAAAAAAAACTGAGCAAAATTAGAGAACAGTAACCACTGCGTCAGAAGAGAAGATTTAAACATGTTTTGGGTTTTTTTTTTAGGGCTATAGCATTTAAAAAAAATAATAGGAAGTGTAGAGGCCCTTGCTTTGAATGACTTGAATGACAGCACATCTGCACCCACAGGACATCACTAGTTTCTCACACTGCTCTGGTTTGATCTTGGTCCATTCTTCTTCAGTCTCTTCCACAGTTCAGTAACTGTAGTGGGTTTCTTAGCCATTACTTTGCTGCCAAGGATTTTCCAGAGATGGGGTTTAGATCTGGACTCTGGGCTGGTCATTTCATTGTTTCAATATTGTTAGATTCAAGGCACTGTTTAACTCATTTTGCAGTGTGACAGAGGCCATTGTCTTGCATGAAAATTGCAGGCTGATTGGGAGACACTTGCAATGAAGGAATTGCATATTGCCAAAGGAGGCTCACATAAACATTTGCATTCACCCTGCCATGTAGCTGTACAAGAGGCCCAACTCCTGCTGCAGAAAACATCCCCCAAACTATTGTCATGCGCTGGCTGCTGTAGCACCCCTAAATTGAAACTCAGCACCCCTAAAAATTAGAGTGAGAAAAGTTGTGATTGTAAAATTTTAGTTTGTCTTTGACAAGCTGAAATAACATTCAAGACATATTCAGTAGTTTGTCGTTTAAACTTTTTAAAAACGAAAATGAAAACACCCCCCACCACGCAAATGATGTGATGCTTCCTCTCACACACGTTCTCTCCCCTGTACCTGCGGCAGGCACTGGAGCCCTGGCTGCACAGGCACAGAGAGTTCCCTTTGGTCCCTCCCTATCCCAACGGCGGGAAAAGTGAGGGGACAGGAAGCTACTGCAGGTAACAGACTCGATGTATGACGTCAACCTCAGCTGGAATAGAGAGCCTAAGTCACCCCCCCCCCCAATTTAAAAGATCATTTTCCATGTAATTAAAGTTGTCGGTTGTCATCTCATCAGTGATGTTGGATGATGGGAGTTGTTGTCTGCTAATCGTTTAAACAAAAACTAAATATTACTCTGTTATTATACGACAGCCGACAACTTTAATTTCGTGGAAAATTATCATTTTGTGGCAGTGCCTTGCATGGCAGCGGCCCCTCTCATTCTAGATGTGATTAACATTGTAGATAGGAGAAACGTAATTTCATTCTGCTGTACATGATTGGCTGTATGGTTTGAATGCCAAGAAAGTTGACTTCTACTTCTCTTCTTCTTCTTTAAATTGACAAACATCATATTGTATGTGTAACTCATGGCAAAATCTGATGAGGATCAAAAGATAATTTCGCTCTTGCCATTCATTTCAATGGAGAATTTTTTTGATTTAAGGTCCCATATGTGGAAGTAGAGGGGTCATGACTTAGGCTCTCTATATTCTACAACGTTATGAATAGTTTTTGGGTCTGTCTGAATTTATTTGGTAAGCGTATGATGCATACCTGCAAACATTTAGGTTTCAAAGTACGTGAGGTTTTCACCTGGGGTGGGAGTTGAGCCTACGAGCTTACTTGAGCCCATTTACCCCTGCAATCCAGAAAAACCCAGCAAGATCCAGGTTGAAAGGGGTTACCGAGGACACTTGACCCTGCAAGCGATGCGAGTCACTGACCACCTCACTTCAGCTCGACTGATATTTGAATAGGACAACCCAGATACGCGCGATGACGTACAGTAGGTGTCACCATCATCACGTCACAGCACAGCGGCAGAGAGTGGAAAAGAAAATGAAGGCTATCCATCATTATTCTGACAGATTATATTACTTTTGAAGCTGCTGCAGACAGCTGTTTGCCAAAATTACACAAATATCACAGCAGCTCAGAGTTAAAAGTTTCTTTTAAGAGCAGCGTGTTTCATTCAATAACCCCCCTCCCCCACTACTACTGTTGTGTGTGTGTGTGTGGGGGGGGGGGGTGTTGGGTTGACATTTTACACAATGCCACCTGACACTGTGTAAATTGTCGGGTGAATTTTGTAATCCTGTCCGTTAAAATAGAGGACAAAGAGCAGCAACCACTGATTTATATAGATTGGAATACACCAATCAACCAATGATCCGTGCTGAGTTTGACAGAGTGACTAAATTAAAAGTACCAGTAAAAATTCTGGTGATACTCAATTATAACGTCATATACAGTAGATCAGTAGCTGTGATCACAGCATCATCTGTCAGCAGAGGAAAAAATTACAACAATGACAGCACTGATGCTCAAATTATTGTTCATACTGATGCTTGTTTGGTATTGCTCACAGACAGCAGATGCCTAATCAGTAACTTTCCTCAGTAATGACCTAATGCATTGACTTAATACTCTTCTTACTTGTTAAAATGTATAGTGCAGTCAGAAATCTATTGTTTTCAATGGAGTTGTTTGGAGGTTCTTAGTAAATGCACTTTTGGTGATAATAAGTAAATTGCATTATGACTGATATGATTGTAGATAATAGATTGCCATTGACGGGAGTATACAGTACTTGGTACAAATGGACGTTTTGTTTTTTTTTTACTGCAACTATTTCTTACAACAGCAGCGTTAAAGGGTAATTTTTTTTCCCCACTTTTTATCAGTCAAAACCGGCCCTACAGACAGACATGGGGGGCATACCCCCCCAAACGTGGGAAAAAGAGAAATCTGTCCCCAAATGATACCATAAACCATTCTATATCATGCTATACAATAGAATAAAATACATTTGAAGTGCCGATGCTAAGTGTAACTGCAACAAAAAAAAAGATAAATTGCAGTGTTCATATGGATTCTGGTTATATTTTTTTCTGTGTAACTTAACATTTTTTCTCGTCATCAAGCCAGTGACTGAAGTGTTTTGGGAGGGGAGAGGGTTTTTTTTTTTTCAGTTTAAAGTATTTGAACTCTTCCTCATTACAAAAATTGGGCTCTCAACAAACTCGATATGGCCCTGGTCCCTCTTTTTATAGTCTCTGTTAATGGCAGCCACACATACTGTAAGAGAAACTGTTAGTCCAGACTCCTACACAGCTGAGGGGCGTGGTATAATGTTGAACGTTGACTGCCAGTATTTTTGGGATGTTTTTGTTGGGAGGGGTGAGGGTTTTTGTTTTTTTTCCTTTTTGGTATTTTAAATAGTTGAAACTCTTCCCCATTACAAAAACAAAGGCCACCCAATCACAATGCACCAAATAGAACCCCTAAAAAGCTACTAATTGCCCTAATTGCAATAACATTTGTCATGTCCCCCCTCTGTATTTACTCTTGAGAAAATGTCCTGTTCATCCAGCCATGTTTGCAGCTCTTCAGTTGACATAGAGATGCAACATCTGTCCTAGGGTTACATGCAAAATTAGGCATTTCCTTGGGAAGTAGTTTCACATGCGGTTTGCATATATATTATTAAAAAGCAATGCAAAATATGAAACTATAAGGGTCAGTTATGTTTTTTTTTTTTGTTTTTTTTTTTTTTACCTTTTTCCCACTTCTTGTGCAGAAAACACTGAAAAAACAGGTCAAAGCCTGTTGCTGGGATGCATCCACATACCAGCTAAGATAAGCAAAAATGAATGTTGCACAGCTCAAGCAGACACCGGCTTGATGAACTCTCTTTTCGAAGTTCTTTTCAACTTTCCCTCAAGATACTTGTCCTCTATCGGTCTCACGCCGGTATTTATCCTTAGATGGAGTTGACCACTGGTGCTTGTGGTTTCAGTGTCAAGACTGTAAAAAGACTGTGATCTGATGTTTTCTTTCCTCTACTTGTTCTACTTTTGCTTTATCTGATTAAAAACTGATGCAGTTGAGAAGCAACAGCTTCCTTTGCTAGATAAAGGCTTAGAGGTACGAGTTTTGGAAAATGATTGTGAGCTCATTAAAAACACATGCCTTTGAGTTGCATGTTAAAAAATGGCTCGTGCATTCATGCTGTACTTCCACTGTGTTATTTGCATGCTTCAACATGGAGATGAGAGGAAGAGAACTAGACTCAGCATTGACATACTAGTATACACAGGTGTAAAACAAGGGGAGACAAAGGGATATGTCCCAACAACCTAAAAAAAGAGAGAATTGCCCCCCAACCCACCACCACCATCATCATAAACCTTTCTATATCATGTCACACAGCTGAACAAAGATAAACTGAATAAAACACTAATGCTAAATATTTTTCTTGTAGATTTATGCAAATTCTTTTTCATGAAATTGCAACTTTTTTCTTTTAAAATTTTCAACTTTTTTTCTCATAAATTTGTGACTTTTTGTCCAAATTTGCACCTTTTTTCTGCAAAACTTTTAACTTTTTTCCTCATAAATTTGTGACTTCTTTCGTGCAAATTTGCAAAAAAAAAATTTTTGAAAATTTTCAACTTTTTTCTCATAAATTTGTGAGGTTTTTTGTAAATTTTAAACTTTTTTTGCAAAATTCGCAACTGTTTTCTAATAAACTTGTGATTTTTTTTGTCCAAATTTTCAACTTTTTCTTGAAACTTTTCAACTTTTTTCTCATAAAATTGTGACTTTTTTCTTGCAAATTTGAGACTTTTTTTGCACATTTTCAACTTCTTTCTGCAAAATTTGCAACTTTTCTCTCAAAAATTTGACTTTTTGTCCAAATTTGCAACTTTTTTCTGCAAAACTTTTAACTTTTTTCTCATACATTTGTGACTTTTTTTGTTCAAATCTGCAAAAAAAAAGTTTTTTGAAAATTTTTAACTTTTTTCTTATAAATTTGTGAGTTTTTTGTAAATTTTCAATTTTTTTTTTTTTTTGCAAAATTTACAACTCTATCCATCCATCCATCTTCTACCGCTTTTCCGGAGGTCCGGGTCGCGGAGGCAGCAGTTCAAGCAGAGAAGCCCAGACTTCCCTCTCCCCAGCCACCTGCTCCAGCTCTTCAGAGAGGATACCAAGGCGTTCCCAGACCAGCTGGGAGACATAGTCTCTCCACCGAGTCCTGGGTCTGCCCCGGGGTCTCCTCCCAGTGGGACGTGCCTGAAACACCTCAAGTGGGAGGCGTCCAGGAGGCATCCTAATCAGATGCCCATACCACCTCAACTGACTCCTTTCAATGTGGAGGAGCAGCGGTTCTACTCTGAGCCTCTCCCGGATGACTGAGCTCCTCACCCTGTCTCTGAGGGTGAGTCCAGCAATCCTACGGAGAAAGCTCATTTCAGCCGCTTGTATCCGCGATCTCGTTCTTTCGGTCATTACCCAAAGCTCGTGACCATAGGTGAGAGTAGGAACGTAGATTGACTGGTAAATCGACAGCTTTGCCTTAGAACTAAGCTCCCTCTTCACCACAACAGACCGGTACAACGTCCGCATCACTGCAGATGCTGCTCCAATCCGTCTGTCGATCTCTCGCTCCATTTTCCCCTCACTCGTGAACAAGACCCCAAGATACTTAAACTCCTCCACTTGGGGCAGGAGCCTGTCCCCAACCCGGAGAGGACAATCCACCTTTTTCCGGCTGAGGACCATGGACTCGGACTTGGAGGTGCTGATTCTCATCCCAGCCGCTTCACACTCAGCGGAAAACCGTCCCAGCAAGAGCTGTAGGTCATTGCTGGATGAAGCCAGCAGGACAACATCATCTGCAAACAACAGAGATGAGATCCTGGGAATGATTCCGACCGAGTGTTGGCAATACGAACCAAACTCTCACAACGGTCGTACAGAGACCGAATAGCTCGTAACAACAAGCCCGATACCCCACACTCCCGAAGCACCCCCCACAAAAATCCACGAGGGACGCGGTCAAATGCCTTCTCCAAGTCCACAAAACACATGTAAACTGGTTGGGCAAACTCCCACGAACCCTCAAGAATTCTCGAGAGGGTAAAGAGCTGGTCCGATGTGCCACGGCCAGGACGAAAACCACATTGCTCCTCCTGAATCCGAGGTTCAACCAACGGCCGGACTCTCCTCTCCAGTACCTTGGCATAGACCTTCCCAGGGAGGCTGAGGAGTGTGATCCCTCTAAAGTTGGAGCACACCCTCCGGTCCCCTTTTTTGAAGAGAGGAACCACCACCCTGGTTTGCCATGCCAAAGGCACTGCCCCCGACCTCCACGCAATGTTGCAGAGGCGTGTCAACCATGACAACCCAACAACATCCAGGGCCTTGAGATGCTCAGGGCGAATCTCGTCCACCCCCGGGGCCCGGCCACCAAGGAGATTTTTAACCACCTTGGCGACCTCAGCCCCTGTGATAGACGAGTCATCCCCCTCGTCCCCAAACCCTGCTTCCTCTGTGGAAGGCGTATCAGTGGGATTGAGGAGATCCTCGAAGTATTCCTTCCACCGCCCGACGATATCCCCAGTCGAAGTCAACGGTGTCCCATCCGCACCATACACAGTGTGGACGGGGAGCTGCTTTCCCCTCCTGAGCCGCCGGACAGTTTGCCAGAATCTCTTTGAGGCCGACCGAAAGTCTTGTTCCATGGCCTCACCGAACTCATCCCATACCCGGGTTTTTGCTTCAGCAACCACCCGAGCTGCACTCCGCTTGGCCTGCCGGTACACCTCAGCTGCTTCGGGAGTCCCACAAGCCAACCAAGCTTGATAGGACTCCTTCTTCAGCTTTATGGCCCCCCTCACCACTGGTGTCCACCACTTGATTCGGGGGTTGCCACCACGAGATGCACCGACCACCTTGCGGCCGCAGCTCTGGGCCGCCGCTTCAACAACAGAGGTGGAGAACATGGCCCATTCAGACTCCATGTCTCCAGACTCCCTCGGAATGTGGTTGAAGTTCTTCCGGAGGTGGGAGTTGAAGACCTCCCGGACAGGGGCCTCAGCCAGACGCTCCCAGCACACCCTCACTATACGTTTGGGTCTACCAGGTCTGAATGGCTTCCTCCCCTGCCATCGGATCCAACTCACCACCAGGTGGTGATCAGTTGACAGCTCTGCACCTCTCTTTACTCGAGTGTCCAAGACATACGGTCGCAGGTCTGATGATACGATAACAAAATCGATCATCGACCTGCGACCTAGGGTTTCCTGGTGCCAGGTGCACATATGGAAACCCTTATGCTTGAACATGGTGTTCGTTATGGACAGACTGTGGTTAGCACAGAAGTCCAATAACTGAACACCACTCGGGTTCAGATCGGGCAGGCCGTTCCTCCCAATCACCCCCCTCCAGGTTTCACTGTCGTTGCCCACGTGCGCATTGAAGTCCCCCAGTAGTACAATGGAGTCTCCAAGAGGAGCACCCTCCAGCACCCCAGTCACAGACTCCAAAAAGGGTGGGTACTCTGGAACATCATTTGGTGCATAGGCACAAATGATGGTCAGGACCCGTTTCCCAACCCGAAGGCGCAGGGAAGCAACCCTTTCGTCCACCGGGGAAAACTCCAATATAGAGGCGGCAAGGTGGGGCGATACAAGAATACCCACCCCTGCTCGTCGCCTCTCGCCCGGGGCAACTCCAGAAAAGGCCAAGCTCCAGCCCCTCTCTGGGAGACTGGTTCCGGAACCGAAGCTGTGTGTTGAGGTGAGGCCGACTATATCTAGCCGGTATCTCTCAACCTCGTACACCAGCTCAGGCTCCTTCCCCACCAGAGAGGTGACATTCCACGTACCAAAAGCCAGTTTAGAAAGCTTGGGATCAGTCCGCCAAGGTCTCCGCCTTTGACCGCCACCTAATCCACATAGCACCGGACCCCCATGATCCCTCCTGCAGGTGGTGAGCCCACTGGAGGGCGGACCCATGTAACTCCTTCGGGCTGAGCCCGGCCGGGTCCCATGGGTGGAAACCCGGCCACCAGACGCTAGCCTTCGAGCCCCTCCCCCAGGCCTGGCTCCAGGGTGGGGCCCCGGTAACCCCATACCGGGCGGGGTACACTGAATCCTTGATATACAATTTATCATCAGAGTCTGTTGGATCGTTCTTAGTCTGGCCCTTCACCCAGGACCAGTTTGTCTTGGGAGACCCTATCAGAGGCAACTTGCCCCGGACAACATAGCTCCTGGGATCACTGGGGCACGCAAACCCCTCCACCACGATAAGGTGACGATCCATGAGGGGGAAATTTACAACTCTTTTCTAATAAATTTGTGATATTTTTTTTTGGGCCAAATTTTCAACATTTTTCTTGAAAATTTAAAAAAAAAAATTTCTTTTAAATTTGCAACTTTTTCTCACAAATTTGTGACTTTTTCTTGCACATTTTTAACTTTTTCTGCAAAATTTGCAACTTTATTCTAATAAATTTTTGAGTTTTGGTCCAAGTTTGCAACTTTTTTTCTTAAACATTTTCAACTTTTGTCTCAGAAATTTACAACTTTTTTAACTTGTCATAAATTTGTGACTTTTTCCTTTTTGTGACTTTTGCAAATTTTTCCTCATAAGCTTATATGGATATTGGTTACATTTTTACTCTATCTAATCATTTAATTTTTAATGGTTTTTGTTAGGAAGAGAAATATATATATATATATATATTTTTTTTTTTTTTAATTTATTTATTTTTAAAGGGTTAGAGCTCTTTGTTATTACAAAAACATGGACCCCCAAATGTCATTTTGCATGCGGGCCCCAAAAAACAAGAAACCTCATTACGATCATACTTATAGAGTTCCCCTTAATATTTACTCTTGACAAAAATGCTCTAAATACTGCCCCCCCCCCAAGAATGAAATGAAATATCCATCCATCCATGCTTCTGCATGATTATGTGGGCCAAAGAACACCTTGCCAAAACATTTTGAAACCTTTGTGAAAACAGCTGCAGTCAGGACCAAGCATGACAGCACTTTTGCAAGGTTTACTGGGAATATTTCTGCTTAACACCACTGCCTTTGTATTAGTGCAAAAAAAAAAAAAAATGGAGGAAATGAATCTGCTCATGACTGAATCACACACCTAGTGTTTAATCCAGGAGTCATTTGTTGTGCACTGTTGCAAAACCAGTTGAGTTCCTAAGAAGAGCAGCTTAAAGTGTAAAAAATGTTGTATGATATGTTTCTCAACTTCAGTATGAGGAAGTTTCTCTGTACTGGACAGGAAAGAGTACAGTAAGAACTGAATAACTCCGTATAGAGGTATTCCCTGTGAATGCACGCTATGTTGTTGCAGTTGAGCAAATAACTGGTTAGACACATAAAATAAGCTATGAACAATCTTCACTTGTGCAATGATTACATCTCTGCATAACAGAAAAGGCTATATAAAATGAAGTAAAATAAAATATTGAAAGCTCATGATACAATCCAGAAATACAATGATTTCAAAGTTATATACAGTCAGGTGTGGTATAGACAGAAATCGTATACAGTATGTGAGTAAAACTATTGTTACAGCTGTGGCACAGGTGTCGTATGGCTAACTACTGATTGGAGGGTCAGTGGTTGGATTCCCGCTCTGTCTGCAGTCTGCATGTCGAAGTGTCCTTGAGCAAGACACTGAACCCCCAGTTGCTCCTGGTGGGTCAGGCTAGTGCCTGTGTATGGCAGCTTTTCCGCCATCAATGTGTGGACAGCAGGATCCGTAAAGCACTTTGGTCATCCAGAGATGAGTGGAAAAGCGTTATATATAAGTGAAAGCAGACTGCCCAGACCACGCTGCACTCAGACGAGCTACGTGGCCTGACCCCACATCGCTGAACCAAAAGCTGCACGGGGACCTCGGGGACCTCCGCAGGACGGCAGCATTCGTCAGGGCAGCTGGTGTGACCATCTAGCGATCGACGAAGAAGAAGAAGAAGTGAAAGCATTTACCATTTTTAGTGAAATGAATTACTCGAACACAAGTAAGAGTTGTCACTGAAGAATTGACTTGAGTAAGAAAGTACTTAAAAATTACACAAAAATTTGCAACTTTTCACTAATAATATTGACTCATAATTGCTCATATTTTTTTCTCATGAATTTTGAATCTTCTAGCGCATAAATTTCTGACTTTTTCTCAAAAAAGTTTAATTTTTACCTCTGCCAAGGATATGATGTTTTCACATTTGTCTGTTAGCAGACAGCTGAATGCACCTGCCCATTGTCTTCACCTTTTGGACAGAGGTCATCATGGGACTTTGAGATTCATTACAAACTCTGCTTTCCTCACTCATCATTGTGCTCTCTACAGTAAAATGAACTGGTTGTCTTTATCTCTGGCATATGTTCATTTACAAAGCCACTCTGGGTAGAATTCCTTTGTATTTACAGTGGTGTGAAAAAGTGTTTGCCCCCTTACTGATTTCTCTTTTTTTTTTTTGTATATTTGTCACACTTAAATGTTTCAGATCATCAAACAAATTTAAATATTAGACACCAATAACACAAGTGAACACAAAGTGCAGTTTTTAAATGAACGTGTTTATTATCAAGGGGGAAAAAAAATCCAAACATGCATGGCCCTGTGTGAAAAAGTGACACAGCATTTCAGAAAAGGAACATCATACCAACAGTAAAATATGGTGGTGGTAGTGTGATGGTCTGGGGCTGTTTGTCATGGCGGCCTCTGGGCCGTCATTGGCATCATCAACTCCAGCTGTGCACAGACCAACAGGTGTTAATCAACGGCTGTTAAAAGCCAGCGTCGCTGACAGCCCGGCACGGAGTCGTCTGTCCTCCTCGTCGGAGAATGAGCCTGAACTCCGCTCTCTGGCCTCGTCAGGACTTTCTCTCGTCTCGTCTAGAACCTCTCTTGTCTCGTCGAGAACCTCTCTTGCTTCTTCAAGGACTTCTCATCAGAGCCTGCCAAGTAAGAGAACAATCTGCTACTCAACCCCTTGTCTATACCCCTGTGCACAGGTGGACCTCCTTGGCGGCGGACCTGCGTCCCCAGCTGACGGGGCAACGCCAACACGCACACGTAGCGCTTCGCTACCACCACGTCTACCGGTACGTCTTGCTCTTCAGATTCCAGAACTGTTATTGTATCAGCTGCAGGAGTATTGGCCACCGCTATCAGTGGAGTCACTGTCATCAGCAGCAACTACGTCATCATCACCACGTTCTGTGGAATCACTCACCTCGTCATCGTCAGGATTATCATCGTCCCGGTCTGTGGTGTCATGGCCGGTGTCAACAGAAGGACTGCCCTCGTCACAGCCACGGGTGGTATTTCCAGCACATTCACGGACATCTTCACCTCCACGTTGCACGGCCGCTGGATCTCAGCAGGACGAAACCTGCGCAGCACCCAAGTAAGCTTCTCTGTCTGTAGCCCGTCACAAGTGAGGAACAAAAGTAATTGTCTTCTGCTTGTCTGTTCCAGGGTTGCCGGGTCTCCGTCTAGGGCGCTCAGCTCCAGAGACCAGAACACTATCCACGCACTCACACTCGCACTTCACACTCTCACTATCTAATAAAGATTATTGTCACTATCTGCCCTAGCGTTAGTGTCAGTGTCTGTCTCCTGGGTCCTAAACCATGTCAGTACGACTCCGTCACGTTGACCCAGCGGACAGTTCACTGTCGCGCCAAATCAACACTCTTAGCGCCCGGGTAGATTTACTAGCTCACCAGCAGACAGTAATCTTAAATCAACTATCCTTAATTAATGGTCGGCTGGATCGTCTGGAAGGACACCAGACATTTCCCCCGACCGCAAATATCTCAGCCCCTGCAGGCTTAGCGTCTGGACAAGCTAACACCTCCTCGTCCTCTTGCCTCACCCCTATCCCCACACCTGCCCGGTTCAGCGGAAAACTCGGGGAAGCTCGAGGATTCCTGTTACAATGTGAGTCAGTTTTTCTGCGTGTTCCGGGGGGATTTCACTCATGATTCTAGTCAGATTGGCTATGTCATAAATTTGCTGGCAGGAAGAGCCTTAGACTGGGAGTATTCAATCATGGCTAAACCAAGCTATTCCCTGCTTACCTACCAGGAGTTTGTGTCTGAGTTTATGTCCGTGTTTGACCATACTGATAGGGGTGAGGTGTTGACAGAACGGCTGCTGAGCTTACAACAGGGAAAGAGATCAGCTGCTGATTAAGCTATTGACTTCCAGCTCCTGGCTGCAGAGATTGGGTGGGGGGAGCCATCACTATGTGGCATTTTCCTACGTAGTCTTAACGACGAGCTAAAGGATGAGTTAGCGGCACGGGACAAACCGAACAATTTGCGGGATTTAATTGCCCTAGCGGTTAGTCTTGATAGCAGATTAAGGGAGCGGGCGGCTGAACGGCGTACTACTTCCCGTTCGGTTAAACTCCGCCCTCGCGTCCCTAACTCTCCTCTTCTCGCGTTACCCGCGTCAGAGGAATCCCCGGATCAGGAAGCCATGATCATTGGCCGGTCTAAAGTGTCAGCAGCTGAGAAACAACGCCGCAGGGATCAGGGCCTTTGTTTCTATTGTGGGAAAGAGTCACATGGGGTGTTCGAATGTCCCAATAAGTTAAAAGGGAAGGCCCGTGGATCACAGTAGGGGGATTCACGGGCAAGAACTCAGAAGAACCCCTCACTTGTTGTCGATTACCTCTCAGACTCATTCATACACATACAGAACACTCCACACTAGCTTTAGTAGATTCTGGAGCTGAGCAGAATTTCATCTCTAGAGACCTGGCAACTCGAATGGGCCTGAGCTGTCAGACTCTAGACCCCCCTGTCAAACTGATCACCTTGTCTAAAGCATCTTTGACCACCATAGCCCATCAGATGGTCCCCGTGTCAATTATTGTATCAGGAAATCACAGGGAGGAAATTCAGTTTCTCGTGCTACCCGTTTCTTCTTCGCCCGTTATTCTGGGGTACCCCTGGCTGCGCCTACATACCCCACCATTGACTGGCAAGCTGGGAGAGTAACGGCATGGAGTACGTTTTGTCTTAGCGCCTGCCTCCAATCAGCGGCGTGCGCCCCATTCGTTAAGGTGCCTCTGCCTGATTCATCTCCACCGGACTTGTCCAAGGTGCCAGAGGTCTATCACGATTTGGGGCAAGTGTTTAGCAAGTCTCGGGCGTTGTCCTTACCCCCCCATCGCCCGTATGACTGCGCGATCAACCTGAAGGCTGGGGCCCCTCTTCCTGCTAGCCGCCTTTACAGCCTATCAGCCCCGGAGCGCGAGGCCATGGACACGTACATCAAGGAGTCCTTGGCCTCTGGTATCATCCGCCCGTCGTCTTCGGCAGTGGGAGCTGGATTTTTTTTTTGTTGGAAAAAAGGACGGTTCACTACACCCCTGTATCGACTTCCGGGGACTGAACGAAATAACAGTTAAAGACAAATATACTTTGCCCTTGATGAACACTGCTTTTGACTCCCTCCAGGGGGCATCCTGGTTTACTAAACTGGACCTTAGGAATGCCTACCATCTAGTGCGCATAAGGGAAGGAGATGAGTGGAAGACGGCCTTTCGGACCCCCAGCGGACATTTTGAGTATCTTGTAATGCCGTTTGGGTTAACTAACGCTCCAGCCGTCTTCCAGCGTTTGATAAATGATGTATTACGGGATTTTCTGAACTCGTTTGTTTTTGTTTATCTTGATGACATTCTCATCTTCTCCCGCACACTAGAGGAACATCGGGTGCGTGTCCGCAGGGTACTACAGCGCCTCCTGGAGAACCAGCTGTTCGTCAAGGCTGAAAAATGTGAGTTCCACACTGATCCAACCTCTTTTCTTGGGTTTATTATAGCTCGGAACCAGGTGCTCCCTGACCCAGCTAAGGTCAAGGCGGTTGTGGATTGGCCTGCACCCACCTCCAGAAAGCAGCTTCAAGGGTTCCTGGGGTTTGCTAATTTTTATAGGAGGTTCGTGCCACATTTTGGTAATATTGCCCGTCCTTTGACTGCTCTCACCTCCCCTAAGACCCCGTTTTGCTGGAGTAAGGAGGCAGCCGGAGCGTTTGAGAAGCTTAAGAGGGAGTTCACCTCGGCCCGAGTCCTTACTCAGGTGGACCCGAAGCTGCAGTGCTTGGTGGAAGTGGACGCTTCTGATGCGGGAGTTGGAGCAGTACTCTCCCAACGTTCTCCTGAGGACGGTAAGATTCGCTCTTGTGCTTATTTCTCTCACCGTCTCACCCCTGCAGAGAGGAATTACGGCATCGGAGACAGGGAGTTACTGGCAGTGAAACTCGCCTTGGAGGAATGGAGACATTGGCTGGAGGGGGCTGCTCAGCCATTCGTGGTTTGGACTGATCACCGTAACCTGGAGTACCTCAGGACGGTGAAGCGCCTGAATGCACGCCAGGCTCGCTGGTCCTTCTTTTTCGGCCGTTTTAACTTTACCATCACGTACCGGCCGGGAAGCAAGAACGGTAAGCCGGATGCCCTCTCAAGGCAGTTTGACACACCATCCTCTGAGGACCAGGAGACCCCTATCCTGCCGCCGTCCTGCGTCATGGGCGCCCTGTCCTGGGGAATCTGCAAGACGGTTCGCCGGGCTCAGAAGACTGAGCCGGATCCCGGGGGGGGGGGGGGGGGGGGGGGGCCGGGCCCGGGCCGTTTGTTTGTTCCACGCGCTATCCGAGGCAAGGTGATTGAGTGGGGTCACGCTTCCAAGTTGGCTTGTCATCCTGGAGTGGGTCGGACCGTGGATCTCCTCCAAAGGACCTTCTGGTGGCCAGGGTTACGGAAGGACGTTGTAGGTTACATCCGGGCCTGCGCTCAGTGCGCCACCGGGAAGACAACATCATCCCCCCCGGCGGGCCTGCTACACCCGTTGCCAGTTCCTTCACGCCCCTGGTCTCACGTAGCTATGGACTTTGTGACCGGTTTACCCATTTCAGATGACTACACCACGGTGTTAACCATCGTGGACCGGTTTTCGAAGGCAGCCCATTTTGTGCCACTTCGGGGTTTGCCTTCGGCCCAGGAAACTGCGGATCTCCTTGTGCAACATGTGGTCCATCTTCATGGCATCCCTGCTGATATTGTGTCAGATCGAGGACCTCAGTTTGTATCACAGGTTTGGAAGGCTTTTTGCGCGGCACTGGGAGCCACAGCCAGCCTCTCCTCTGGTTATCACCCTCAGAGCAATGGCCAGTGCAAGCGGGCTAATCAGGAGCTGGAGGCCGCCCTTCGCTGTGTCATCTCCTCCTGCTCATCCTCCTGGAGCAAGTTCCTGCCTTGGATTGAGTACGCTCACAACGCCACGATCTCCACGGCTACGGGCGTCTCCCCGTTTAAGGCATCATGCGGGTTCGATCCTCCGTTGTTCCCGGAGGAGGAAAAGGAGGTAGCGGTTCCTTCAGTCCAGGCACATATCAAGCGCTGCCGGCGAGTTTGGCTCCTCGCTCGCCAAGCCCTGCTGAAAACTACCAACCGCAATATCCAGGTGGCCAACCGGCATAGGAGACCCGCCCCGGACTATAAGGTGGGTCAGAAGGTCTGGTTGTCAACCCGGAATATTGGTGTACCGGCCGAAAAACGTAAGCTCACTAAGCGCTTCATTGGCCCCTACACCATTAATCGTATTATTAACCCTGTGTCTGTGCGCTTGTCTCTCCCCTCTTCGATGCGTATCTGCCCCACCTTTCATGTCTCCCAGGTCAAACCGTACGTCTCTGATCCCCTGTGCCCTGCTCCCGCGGCTCCCGCACCCCCGAGGATGATCGATGGCCATCCAGCCTGGAGGGTGACTGCCATCCTGGATGTCCGCAGGCGGGGTCGTGGTCTTCAGTATTTGGTGGACTGGGAGTGCTTTGGACCGGAGGATCGCTCTTGGATTCGCCCAGCGTTGATCCTGGATAAACAGCTGATTCGCGATTTTCATCGGGCGAATCCAGGTAGGATTGGGCAGGTGCCTGGAGGCACTGCTAGAGGGGGGAGTACTGTCATGGCGGCCTCTGGGCCGTCATTGGCGTCATCAACTCCAGCTGTGCACAGACCAACAGGTGTTAATCAACGGCTGTTAAAAGCCAGCGTCGCTGACAGCCCGGCACGGAGTCGTCTGTCCTCCTCGTCGGAGAATGAGCCTGAACTCCACTCTCTGGCCTCGTCAGGACTTTCTCTCGTCTCGTCTAGAACCTCTCTTGTCTCGTCGAGAACCTCTCTTGCTTCTTCAAGGACTTTTCATCAGAGCCTGCCAAGTAAGAGAACAATCTGCTACTCAACCCCTTGTCTATACCCCTGTGCACAGGTGGACCTCCTTGGCGGCGGACCTGCGTCCCCAGCTGACGGGACAACGCCAACACGCACACGTAGCGCTTCGCTACCACCACGTCTACCGGTACGTCTTGTTCTTCAGATTCCAGAACTGTTATTGTATCAGCTGCAGGAGTATTGGCCACCGCTATCAGTGGAGTCACTGTCATCAGCAGCAACTACGTCATCATCACCACGTTCTGTGGAATCACTCACCTCGTCATCGTCAGGATTATCATCGTCCCGGTCTGTGGTGTCACGGCCGGTGTCAACAGAAGGACTGCCCTCGTCACAGCCACGGGTGGTATTTCCAGCACATTCACGGACATCTTCACCTCCACGTTGCACGGCCGCTGGATCTCAGCAGGACGAAACCTGCGCAGCACCCAAGTAAGCCTCTCTGTCTGTAGCCCGTCACAAGTGAGGAACAAAAGTGATTGTCTTCTGCTTGTCTGTTCCAGGGTTGCCGGGTCTCCGTCCAGGGCGCTCAGCTCCAGTGACCAGAACACTATCCACACACTCACACTCGCATTTCACACTCTCACTATCTAATAAAGATTATTGTCACTATCTGCCCGTGTCAGTGTCTGTCTCCTGGGTCCTAAACCATGTCACTGTTTTGCTGCTTCAAGACCCGGAAGACTTGCTGTGGTAAATGGAACCATGAATTCTGCTGTTTACCAAAAAATCCTGAAGGAAAATGTCTGGCCATCTGTTCGTGATCTCAAGCTGAAGCACACTTGGGTTCTGCAGCAGGACAAGGATCCAAAACACACCAGAAAGTCCACCTCTGAATGGCTTAAGAAAAACAAAATGAAGACTTTGGAGTGGCCTAGTCAAAGTCCTGACCTGAATCCAATTGAGATGCTGTGGCATGACCTTAAAAAGGCGGTTCATGATTGAAAATCCTCCAATGTTTCTGAATTACAACAATTCTGCAAAGATGAGTGGGCCAAAATTCCTCCACAGCGCTGTAAAACACTCATTGCCAGTTATCACAAACGTGTGATTGCAGTTGTTGCTGCTAAGGGTGGTCTAACCAGTTCAGGGGGCAATCACTTTTTCACACAGGGTCATGTAGGTTTGGATTTTTGTTTCCCTTAATAATAAACACCTTCATTTAAAAACTGCATTTTGTGTTTACTTGTGTTATTTTTGTCTAATATTTAAATTTGTTTGATGACCTGAAACATTTAAGGTTTCCTTCCACTGGCCAATTGGAGACTCTAAAGTGGCCCTAGGTGTGACTGTGTGTGTGTGTGAACGGTGAAATGATCGGCGCTGCACCTCGGCTGCCTCATCCCTCCAGGTGGATGCCCTGAATTTCCTTCTAGCATTGATAAAGCATACAAAAAAAGTCAAATTTCTCTTAAGAACACATTGTTACAGTATAAACAAGCAGGTTTATAACCAGTTTGTGAAATCAAAAGTAACTTAAAGAGTATGACCAGTGGAGTAAAAATGCAATTTTTTATCTTCGTAAACATACTCAAGCAAGAGTAAAAAATATACAACATTAAAACAATGGACAAAAGTCTTGAGTACATGTACAGTGGGGCGGCAGTGGCTCAGGAGGTAGAGCGGGTTGTCCAATAACCAGAAGGTTGGCAGTTCAAATCCCACTCTCCCCAGCCATCCTGCCGTTGTGTCCCTGGGCAAAACACTTTACCCACCTTGGCTCCAGTGTCTATGACACTGGGTCTGAATGTTCAGTAGTGGTCGGAGAGGCCGTTGGCACGGATTGGCAGCCACATTTCCATCAGTCTGCCCCAGGGCAGCTGTGGCTACAGTAGTAGCTTACCACTATCATTGTCTGTGGAGTGAATGAATAATGCATCTATTGTAAAGGAGCTGAGTGTCCACGAAAAGTGCCATATAAATCTGAATTATTATTATTAACCATGATCAGAATGTTTTTATTTATTTTTTTAACAAAACAAAACCTTCAATACAAACATAAATTTTCACACTTGAATGAAAAGGAGCAGAAAGAAGAAACATCTTATATGATTTGCCCTTTTCTCACAAAATAAATTAACTAAACAGCTGCAGGCCAACTTGCCACACATGTTCAGCTTCATAATTTGCAGTTCATTTAATATCTACACAAAACAGAGCAAAACTCGGGTTAATCTTTCATTTTATTTTCTTATCATAGTGGCTTTAATATTTTTTAAACAGTTTTTGATTTTGCTTCTTTAGTTTCTTTATCCAGATTGTTCCCTAAGCTGACTTCATTCACAAAAATACAATGACCAAGTTTTACTGAATCTCTGTTTTTTTTTTTATATCTCACGTCCTTTTAAATCATAACGGCTTTGTCTTTTTCAAATCAGCTGCATGAAAAATATCTAATGTATAATACTTTAGAATTTGGATTTGACTGTATGAATTTGACTATTCAAAATATGCTTCAGTCCATGCAGCCGTAGCTGCACATGGAACCACATCCTCTTACAGAAACTAGATGAGATAAGTAGCATGGCTGCACATGAATGCAGACTTATGAGTAATCACAACTTACATCAAAACAAGTTGCCCAATGACCTGGGAAACTCAGTTTTAAAACTATTTTCTGTAGTTAATTTGGTTTTATGTTGTTGCAGCACATTGTCGGTAACCAGTTAAATTATAGGGCCCTATTAGAACAATCATCCGTGGACTTTTCCGCCAGACTTTGTACCGTACAGCTGTGTTTTTGTTAGCTTCTGTCAGTGCATTGTCTGTTTTTAATGCCTTGCATCACGCCATCAAATTACCAGTAGACAATGTGCTCACTATGTGCTTGCAGGTGGAGGTGGTGTGGCGGCACACAATCTAATGCGCATTACTATTATAGTGCATTCCATGAGAATCTGCTTTTGATCAGCAAAAAGAATGTCTATCGTCAGAAGTGCATTGTTTAATGATATTTCAGTGGCATGTTTTGAAATCATGCAGCTCCGGAGCGCAGGAGGAAACGGCATCCTCTGGGTTTTTTCTGTTATTTTAATGGAGAGAGTTGTAATAGTCATCATATAATCGCCCATCATTTTAATTATATAATGATCACTCACTCTGGAAAAGTGGTAGAGGATGGATGGATGGATGGATGATCACACACTAGTTTTGTTTTTTTTATTCCATCCACACTCTTGTTTTAATTGCGGGCTTACCATTGGAGTCTATGGATTAGGCATTAATCTACGATTTTTTTTTAGGGGAATGAATGAATGAACAGGGAGGATGTGTGTGCATGGGGGGAGACGTGTTAGTCTGAAGATTTTTATTCCATCCACATTTTCATTTTCATCACGGAATAATTAGGCATTAATGTGTTTATTTTTAGGGGAATAAATGAATGAACAAGGAGTGCGCAGCATTTTACTTTTCACTGTAACTCCCCACAGAGACAGGAGGTGCGTTCACACATCTGCCTCAGCCCGGGTTTCCAGCTGGGCTGAGGCCACCCGCACCGTGCCTAGGGTTGCAGTTCTCCACCAGCAAGTTCCCTGATTGCCACCCTTCAGGGGCCGGCAGAAGCCACTGAAAGCAGGCTCACTTCGTGGCCAGGGTTGCCGCGGATGGAAAGCCGCACCAGATCTCCTTCATTCCTCCCGCCCGGGAAGGACTGGGATAGAGAGACGCAGACCCCCCGCACGAGATAGGGGAGACCCTTAGTCAGCGAAAGCAACAGGAGAGGGAGCACTCCATCTCCCTATGGCCGTGAGCGACTTCAATGCCATCGTTATTGAAAGTTTGTGAAAGTTTGCCCAGGCATCATCCTCTTTTCCTGAAGTTTCAAATCCATTCATGTCTGTGTTGCATCCGACCGTAATACATTAAACCATTCAGCTGATTTTTTTCAGCCCATTCTTCCCCATTTGTTGTTTCTAACATAACTAACTGGACATCAGCTGTGATTGATGCCTTCCTTATTACCAAGCAGCATTACTACCACATGCATTTTGGCTCACACACACGGGCTTTGGTCAGCGCAGAACCAGTCATAAACTGTCATGATCACAATTCACTTTAAATAATGCACTCTTTGCATTAAAGGGATGGGAAGGATCACGCTTGGATTAGATTATCCAAAACACACCTCTAAAAGATTAGACCGGCCTCTTTGTGTCATGTGCCGGTGGAAAGTTTGTTTTTACGCTGTTGTGATAAGGAAATCAACTTGGACACGTCCATAAATGTGTTCAGCGTCAGTGAGAACTGACGAACCAACCGTGTCGTTGTAATACGGCCCCTTGTCTCAGATCTCAGCTGTATAGGAGTCTGGGCTAACCCTTTAACTGGCCTCTCTTCTGTGTGAATATTATTCACAGAAACTATATAAACAGACATCAGGGCTGTTTTTTAGGTGGTCCTATGCAACAGTGTGTATAAGGGCACTAAATTTTTGTAATGGGAAAGAGTTCAAACCCTTCAAAATCCCCCCTCCACCCCCCCCCCAATAAAGGAAAACCATGGGCTGAACAGAAAAATTGAACCACTGCATAGAATAATAAACATTTAACCAGTATTCATAAGAATGTTGCAAATTTTCAAGAAAAAATTTGCAATTTTGCATGATAAAAGTTGCAGATTCACTAGAAAAAGAAACAAATTTATTAGAAAAAAAGTTGTAAAATTAGAAAAAAAAATATTGCAAATTTACGTGAAAAAAGTTGCATATTTAAAAGAAAACAGCTGAAGGTAATTTCACTTCTTTCCTTAGTAGCTGAGGGGGCCCAGCGGCTCTGGGGGATTCTAAATCCACCTTACCCACACCAGATGTTTGACTAAAAGTCAGCACAAAGAAACTAACATTTAACTGATTAGGAAGTTAACAGGAAAACATACATGATGTAAAAATCTAAAACCCAGGCTGTGCTCTAAATGTTGGTATTTGGTGCTAGAATCCATTTTCTCTTGATAACCCTGATTTTCCTCCCGCATGTGCTTCTTTAAAGAGTCACATAATGATAAAGGTGCTGAATTACATGATGTCAAACGGATAGGTTCAGTAGGAATAAAAAGGACTTAACAAATATTAAGTGTGAAGCATATAAAGAGGAAAATCTGTAAAAAAAAAATACAACATAGCACAATCAAATATAATTTCAACATTCAATAGTCTGCTACTGATGATAATAATGGTGTGAGAACAGCAAAAGCCTGTTGCCATTTGATCTGGGAATTTTAGGAGTTCAAGTCACACTCACCTGGCCACCTTCAGAGAGGAAGACCAACACCCTTTCTGATGTGCTGCTCCCACTTTTTCTACTATGGAGATACTCGTCACTCCTGCTGTGTCACTTTCTGCTGCTCACCTATGCTGGAGACACCCAGAGGTTCCCACACAGACTACACACCAGCACTCAGACACCTCCCTCCGCCCCGCCTCACAGGGCTGCTTCCAGCTGGAAGAATGTGCTTGCCTTTTTGTTTAAAATAGGGTAGAGTTTAAACTTTTTAACATGGAACAAAGAAATATATATATATATATATATATATCCCCTTCCTCCAACAACATAGAAAAAATAAAATAAATGTAGGTATTTGTCTAGATCCAGAGTCTACAACGTGTGGCTTTTTTGCACATATTCAGTGGCTCCCTGTGGTTTTGAAAACCTCATAAATTTATGGAAAAAAGATCACAGATTTATGACAGAATAGTCAATAATAAGGACCTGCATATATATAGTCCTTTTCTAGTCTCCAAGACCCCTTAAAGCGCTTGACTACTAACCCTCTGTTTTCATGGCCGGTAGGAGACAGACACATAGGGGCAATTCAGAATCACCAAATAACTTAACATGCATGTCTTTGGACTGTGGGAGGAAGCCTGAGCTCCCGGCGTAAACCCACACAGCACAGGGAGAACATGCACACTCCACACAGAAAGGCTCCCCTGCCAGCCTGGGGATTCAAACCTGGAACCTTCTAGCTGTTAGGCAACAGTGCTAACCGCTGTACTTGAATTGGACAAGAAAAAGCTGTGAACTAAAGGAAACAATGACAAAAATTAATGAGAACATGTTGCATATAAGAACAAAATTATGAATTTACAAAAAAAAGTTCTAAATTTAGGAGGAAAAAAATGCAAATTTACATGGAGTTGTAAATTTAAACGTATGAGGGGAAAAAGTGACACATTTACAAGAATTAAGCCCCAGAATTATGAAAAAAGTTGATTTTTGTTTGTCAAAAAGTAATAAATTTATGTCAAATGGTGCAAATTTACAGTTAAAAAAATTAAAGAGTACAAGGTCAGAAAAATTATGCACATCTACAAGAAAAGATTAACATTTCTGGGAAAAACTGCAAATTTCTGTGAAATAAATTTTTAAGAAAACAGTTTCATATTTACAAGAAATGCCACAAATTTAGAAGAAAAAGTTGCAAATTTGCATTAAAAAACGTGTTAGTTTTCGGAAAAAGTCTCAAGTTTATGAGATACAGCGCAAAATCACAAGATGGCGCCCACCGTTGGCGAACGTCTTTGCTCGTTCCACTCCCGAATCCGGAAACACGGGAGGGCGGTTTCTTATTAGCCCAACATCAAACTTGTGTGCAGCCCACAGGGATGATGGAACCCGTGAAAGTGTGGAATCAGGGTCTTCCGGCTGAATGGGTTGAGTGACAGGGCGAACCCATCTGTGCTGCCTGTTCTCATGTGTCATCTGTAGGGAGTGAGATTGGGTATTCTGCGCGAAACATCTGCAGAGATGGTGAAAAGGAGACGGCATTCAGGCCTAAGTGAGAGAGTGGCCTTGACGGTTCCCAATCATCGGCATGAGACACAGCCAGAGCTCGTGGACCCATGTCAGGCCTTGCTGAGGACGGGGTTTTTCTGAGTGAAATATGTGGGTGGCTGCCGGAAGCTGAAAACAAACTGTTCATAACAGGTGTGAGGTTGATCAACAAGAAGCTGAAATCAGCATTCCAAATGATGTGGGAGCACTGCAGTGGAGTGGGTTTAATTTGTAACCACTTGCTCTCATAATGTGTGTCGGGGCCCTGTGAGAGATGTGATGTGTAGTGTGTTGGGTGCTGAGGCATGGAAACGGTGGAATGTGGAGATAAGGCCCTCCCTAGTTTTACGAGGTCAGAGCTCTGTTTTTCATCCGACAATGTCCACTCATAAATGTACAGTGATGTTGGGGTTTTTGCAAAAGTCAAATCGGGGGTCTCTATCTTTGTCCCGTGCGGTGTGCAGGTGACTGAGAGAGACAAACTGCACATTAGGTCGCTACCTAACAGATTGAAGGGACGTTGTGGTGAAAAAAGAAACTTGTGAGTGAAATCACGTCCATCCACTACACACGACAGTGGCTCAGTGAAAAAACTTATGTGTGAAACTTCCACTCGCCGCTTGTGATGTGAGTGAGCGGGAGGTGAGTGGGGGCTTTACGCCTGATGATGATGATGACAAAACTGTCAGTTGCCCCAGAATCTACCATAAAATCTATCAGCTTCCCTGAAATTTTTACTGGCAAAATAGGCAGATCCCTGAAGTCAGAGGTTGAATACTTAGTTCAGGTGGCATGAACATCAGTGTGGTGGTATGTGTATGTATGTGGGGCTGCAGCGGGGGTTTTTTTATTACCAAGCTCATGTACGGCGTCTGCTGGGGGTGAAAGTGAGAGGGGCACGCATGTACCAGTCTTATCTGCCTGGCATCACTGGCGCTGCTGTTGTACCAGCCCCTGGTCTTGTGCTGGTGAATGGGGCTGTTGCTGTGGTGTGGTGCGCCGCTGCCAGGCCCGGCGTCCTCCAAGCTGAAAATTGCCTCTGCCCCTTCCTCTGCCACGGAAGGTATTTCTGGGCTTCACTGGGCAGTCCCTTGCCCAGTGTCTACCTTGTTTACAGTAGTTACAGCTGGAGAGTTGTGGGCATTCTTTCACCCAATGTCCTTCTTCCCCACAATAGCGACAGTGGCTCGGGCCGGCCATAGCCCCGGGTGGGGGAGACAAAAACTAAAGATATGATTATTGACTTTAGGAGGAAAACTCCCAGGCACAAAGTCACCGTACTAAAAGGCCAGACCACTGAATGTGTACAATCCTACAAATATCTTGGGACGTGAAAGAGAACTGTGAAAGGGTGTGCAAAAAGGATCAGCAACATCTGCATTGTTTGAGGAAACTTGCACGCTTCCAAACTGACCGAACCATAATGACAGTGTTTTATCGGGCTTTTATTGAATCTGTTTTATCCTTTTCTTTGGTGTCATGGTTTGGTCAGATAAAACTGAAACAGAGGAAATCCTTGGATCAGGTAGTTAGATGGTCCAGTCATTTGCTTGGTGAGTCACAGCTGAGCCTGACATCCCTGTACACCAGACAGGTACAGCTGATTGCTACATCCATTTTAAATGATGACTCCTGTGGGGAGCGTGGAATAAAGAGACTGAATTGTGTTTAAGTCAGATTTATTCAAGCATCCATCCCCAGCCTGCTCTCTCCAATAAGCAGGAAGAAAGAGGATGAGCTACATCCAAGCTTCACATTTTATACCATTTCCTATACAGGCTTGTCACACACAGGAGGGATCACATATCCCCGTCAAAACCCCTTATTGACATTTCTCCCCCCTCCAGCCTTCAGTCTTCCACCTGCCTCCTGAAGGTCAGGAAGTCCTTTGTTCGCACCCCCGTCCTCTTCGTTGTCCCCCGCAGGTGGTCCAGACTTATTGTCCTCTTCGTCGTGAGGTCAATCTACATATGTTATCTCAGCATCCCTTTTATGCTTACACATATGCATGCACCAATACACCGCTACATACAACCCTTTAATGCTTGAACATATGTATGCACACATCCACAGCCATATAACCCCCCCACAAACGATGAAGAATGGGCAATACATTAAAATTCTGTGAACATGTTACTATCAACAGTACAGCCAACATCAAACACTCAGTCTGTGCGCCGCCTGGGCTTCAACCGTCTCCCGAATCTGCTGTAAGCGGGCCCAGCCTTGCCTGCTGCGCCCTTCTGCCCAGGCTCTGTTGACTGAGGAAGAGAGTGGTTATTTGATCCCTGCGGGGGCTCCGAGACGCTCCCCCTGGGGAGCCTGCCGCGTCGAGGTGCCCTCGCCACCGGTACAGACTCGTCATTCATCACAAAAGCAGGTTTTAGTCTGTCAACACTAACTGTCTCTTTTCTGTCTCCCAAATCCAGCACAAAATGCTTATCACCTGTCTCCAGCACTCTATATGGCCCATCGTACGGGGGTCTGAGAGTTGATCTTAGAGCCTCGTGCCTGACAAAAATGAACTCAGCATTTTTTAAAGCTTTGGGAACAAAAATGCGCGGAAAAGCGTGATGAACGGGGCCCGGGAGCACGTCCGCTCCCGTGCCGACTAGCGGCCCAAGAGCCGGGAGGGGGGCCGGCTCCGGGTGTTCCGGTAAAAACTCGCCTGGCAGCCTGAGAGGTTGTGCGAACACCAGCTCCGCTGGGGAGGCATCTAAATCCTCCTTGGGAGCAGAACGCAACCCTAATAAAACCCATGGTAGTTTGTTTACCCAATCTGCATCCGTGAGTGACGCTCTGAGTGCTGCCTTCAAAGATCTATGAAAGCGCTCGCATAAACCATTAGCCTGAGGGTGATAAGCAGTAGTGCGGTGAATTTTTGCTCCTAATCCGTTGGCCATCGCTGACCAAAGCTCAGAGACGAATTGAGGCCCTCTATTGGACGTAATATCCGACGGAACGCCAAAACGCGCTACCCAAGCTGTTTAAAAAAACGCGAGCCACCTCCGCGGCCGTGGTTGTCGCCAGTGGGACCACTTCCGGCCAACGCGTGGTTCGGTCCACCATTGTCAAAAGATGTGTGAACCCCTGTGACGCCGTTAGGGGGCCCACGAGGTCAACATGCACGTGGTCAAACCTTCTGGCCGGAATGCGAAACGGTTCTAACGGGGCTCTTGTGTGCTTGTGGATTTTGGCCCGTTGACAGGACATGCAGGCCTTTGCCCACTCCTTCACGTGCTTGCGCAGGCTCGGCCAAACAAACTTTTCCGCTACCATTTTCACCGAAGCGCGCACTCCCGGGTGCGCCAGCAAGTGGACTGAGTCAAAAATGCGGCGGCGCCATGTGGCCGGAACCACCGGGCGTGGGCGCCCGGTCGACACATCGCAGATTAGGGGGGGCGTACCGGTTTGTAAACACTTGCTCTCCAGCCTTAACCCTGTTGGTCCAGACTGGAGCGTGCGCACGTCTGCATCTGCACCCTGCTCTGCCGCCATGGCTGCGTAATCTATACCCACATGAACTGGGGCTGTGCGCGCTCCCGCGCTGCTACTCCGCTGCGCGGTCACAGTGGCATGGTCAGCCTCTGCGCGCGCCAGTGCCGTGACCGCGTGCAAGAGGCAGTCTGCCACCACGTTGAGTTTACCCGCTACGTGCCGAATGTCAGTGGTAAATTCCGAAATTGCGGCCAGCTGCCTCTGCTGCCTGCCTGACCACGGGTCTGAAATTTTGGACATGGTGTATGTGAGTGGCTTGTGGTCCACGAAAGCGGTGAAACGCCGTCCTTCCAGCCAGAACTGGAAATGACGAATCGCCAAATGAAGTGCCAACAGCTCCCTGTCAAACGCGCTGTATTTTCGCTCGGCCTCGCTCAAGGATTTGCTGAAAAAAACCAGCGGCTGCCAAACTCCGGCAACCTGCTGCTCTATCACAGCCCCTATGGCCACATCTGATGCGTCTGTCGTTAGCGCGATGCGTGCCGCTGGGTCCGGGTGAGCTAGAAGCGCAGCGTCAGCCAAGGCTTTTTTCACCTCTGTGAACGCGCGCTCCCGCTCTGGGGACCATTCAACAGCATTGGATGGTTTTTGTTTCTTGAGCGCGGCATATAACGGCTGCATGAGCTGTGCTGCGTGGGGCAGGAAACGGTTATAAAAATTCACCATCCCTAAAAATTCCTGCAATGACTTGACCGTTTGTGGTCGGGGAAAATCTGCCACTGCGCGCATTTTATCCGGTAACGGAACTGCCCCTTCTGGGGAAACGCGGTGGCCCAAAAAATCGATCTGCGTGACGCCAGACTGGCACTTGGCCGGGTTAATTATTAAGCCGTGCTCTCCCAACCTCCTAAAAACCACGGTGAGGTGTTTTTCGTGTTCTTCCTCTGAAATACTGGCGACCAAACTGTCGTCGAGGTACACAAACACAAAAGGGAGATCACGTAACACGGCGTCCATCATCCGTTGGAACGTCTGCGCCGCCCCTTTAAGACCAAACGGCATGCATAGAAACTCAAAAAGTCCGAACGGTGTTATTACCGCTGTTTTAGGAATGTCCTCCGGCCGGACCGGAACTTGATGGTAGCCGCGAACCAGGTCTATTTTGGAAAAAATGCGCGCCCCCGCTAGGTGTACTGAAAAATCCTGGATGTGTGGGATGGGGTAACGATCGTGTGCTGTGGCATTGTTCAGCCTGCAATAATCGCCACACGGTCTCCAGGAGCCATCAGCTTTCGGGACCATATGCAGCGGCGAAGCCCATGGGCTTTTCGAACGGCGAATGATGCCCAGCCTCTCTAGGCTGGCGAACTCTTCGTATGCTATGGAGAGCTTGGCAGCATCTAAGCGCCGAGCCTTCGCAAAGACGGGGGGGCCAGATGTAGTGATAAAATGCTCCACCCCGTGTTTTGCGACCGTCGCTGAAAAAGTGGGTACCGTGAGTGCTGGAAACTGGGTGAGGAGTGTGTGGAACTTACCACCTGCTGCGGCAACGTTGGTCTGTACTGGTGGCGGGGACACTCGAGCTGAACAGGGAAGAGAGTAAAAAGAGAGTGCATTTACCAGCCGCCTATTGGCAAGATCAACTAACAGACCATGTGAGCAAAGAAAATCAGCGCCTAACATGTTGAAACTCACCGCCGCTATGACAAAAGTCCATTCATATGTGCGGCCATGTAAGCGTAAAGACAAGGTTCTTTTCCCGTAGGTGCTGATGCTCGAGCCGTTTGCCGCAGTCGCTCCGCTACCACGGGGTCCAGCCAACCGGTCAGCATAAGTTGGGGTGATGAAACTCACTTGGGCTCCAGTGTCTATGAGGAAATCTCGTCCGGAGCTCGCATCTGTGATGTAGAGCAGCTTGCTGTTTTCACCGAGAGTCGAAGCTGCTAACGACCCTCGGTCCTGCCGTTTCCAGAACTCCTGAAGCTGCAGGGCGGCACACACCTGCGTGCCCTCTCGGCGAACCTCCGATGATAAAAACAGTGGTCATCTCCACCTCTGCGTCGGGGCCGCGCCTCTGCCACTGAACCCTCACGATCACCGTGTCGAGGCCGCACCGCTGCCTTTGCCGGTAGGGTTGGGTCTTCTGCCTCTGGCTCTCCTCTGCTTTGGGTCGCCGCTGTGGTCGTCTGCTCGCCGCAGGCGTCCAGGATCCTCTCTGCCTCCTGGGCCAGCTCCCGGAAATCCTCCTGGGTCTCACAACGTACGCCGGCCAGCGCCCCTCTCATGTGCGCCGGGAGGTTAGTTAGGAAGATATACTGGAAAAGGAAGCCATCGTTGTCTGACCCCCTCAGCTGTAGCATGTCTTCCATCAGGGTGCTTGGCCTGTGTCCTCCCTGGTTGAGCAAAGCCAGGAGCCTCCTAGCCCTCACTTCGGCTGAGGGCGTGAAAAACTTGATGAGGGTAGCTTTCAACCTGCTGTATCTGTCGGTGGCGGGTGGCTGCTGTACCAAGCTCTGCACGCACCGAGCCATGTGGTTGTCCAGCTTAGCGATGACATGGTGGAACTTAGTGTCATCCGCCGATACCCCTGCGAGCGCGAATTGTGACTCCGCTTGTAGGAACCACGACCGTGGATTGTCCTGCCAGAATTCCGGCAGCTTGACGGCTACGGCGCTCGCCAGGGCAGACTCCAGCGAGTCCGGAACGCGGAGATTCTCTCCAGGCATTCTCTACGTCGATGGGTCACCAATGTGGGGAGCGTGGAATAAAGAGACTGAATTGTGTTTAAGTCAGATTTATTCAAGCATCCATCCCCAGCCTGCTCTCTCCAATAAGCAGGAAGAAAGAGGCTGAGCTACATCCAAGCTTCACATTTTATACCATTTCCTATACAGGCTTGTCACACACAGGAGGGATCACATATCCCCGTCAAAACCCCTTATTGACATTTCTCCCCCCTCCAGCCTTCAGTCTTCCACCTGCCTCCTGAAGGTCAGGAAGTCCTTTGTTCGCACCCCCGTCCTCTTCGTTGTCCCCCGCAGGTGGTCCAGACTCATTGTCTTCTTCGTCGTGAGGTCAATCTACATATGTTATCTCAGCATCCCTTTTATGCTTACACATATGCATGCACCAATACACCGCTACATACATCCCTTTAATGCTTAAACATATGTATGCACACATCCACAGCCATAACTCCCACCCTTTGTACTGCAACTTTCAGCTTCTTCCCTCAAGATGGAGGTTTGCTGTCCCAAAAAGTAAAACCCAGCGCTACAAAAACAGCTTTGTTCCTGCTACTGTCAGAGAGTTGAACAAGATGTAACAATATATTGCACATAATTTAGTTACCTATTTATTAACTCCATTTTATATGTACTGTACTTATTTTTGTAGGATTTTTATTTGGGTTCTAAATCTTTTATTGGGTTTTAGACCTTTGAGTTTTTAACCTCTTTGACTAGTCTTTAACTTTTTAATATGACCCTTCTCTCTTATCTCTGGTTTTTCTCTCATCTCTTTGTCTTTATACCCTGATTGATGGAGCCTTGAGTATTTTTATCATGTTTATAGTCAGCTTCATGTGTGCCTGTGTTTGTGTCTATGTTGAATGTAATTGTGGTTTGTACATATGGATGTCACCAGACTGCAAAACAAATCTACCTACGGGTACAAATAAAGTAACCTGAACCTGAACCTTTCACCCCTCCTCTGTGCGCCATGGAAATGCGCACGGGGAGTTTATGACAGAAGGCCCTTGAAATAACTTTTCACGCTCCTGAAACTCATCATCACTCCACAATAAATCATCATCACTCTACACCGTGACCGCTGGGGGTCTGAAAGGTGTTTGCCAACACTGATGAGGGCAAAAACCTTCCTCAGAAACGCCTTGACTCAGGAGCGACTGCATGTCTTAGCCAGTCTTTCCAAGCTTGTGACGGACATGATGACTTTAGCCAGAAGTCATTAAAAACATTTGATAATTTGAAAGACAGGAAGGTTGAATTTCTTTAGAAATAGTGGACACTTCTTACAAAATCTCTGATCATGCGGAAATGTTGTTTCAACAACTTTACCAAGTGTGTTGACAGCAAATTATTGTATTGTGGAGGGAAAAATCTTTTTTAAAATGTTCTGTTTTTCTGCATTTGTTCTGTTCTAAGCCTCTTCATCTTATATTTGTGCTTTATTGTGGTCTGTAAGGTGCCTATTGGTCCATTTTTGGGACCAATTCATTGTATTTGCAGATACAACGGCCACCTCATAGGGCCCCCAAGCAACAATTTTTGCCCTAATTTTTTAAAACCTTTTTTTTTATTAACCCACAATGAATCTGCTGATTTTTACTTTTAAATTTTCATCTTCTTCCTTTATTTATTTCTGGTAAATTTGTGACTTTTTTCCCTCATAATTTAACACCTTTTTTTTAATTATAAATGTATGCTTTTTTCCTCAAAAAATGTGATACTTTTTCTTATAGATCTGCAACATTTTAAAATATATTTGTGATTTTTTTCATTTACATCTTTATTCCCCATAAATTTGCTACTTTTTTGTGTAAATGTGGCACTTTTTCCTTTTATTTTTATTTTTTTTACATTTTTTTAAATTGTGATTTTTTTTCACATAAATTTGGTAAATTTCCAACTTTTTTCACGTTTTGGCAGTTTTTTTTTCTCGTAAATTTGCAGCTTTTTCCCCACAAAATTTCCATTTTTTCCTCATAAATTTTTGATTTTTTTCTTATAAATCTGCAACTCTTTTCCCCACAGAACTGCTACTTTTTTCCTTACAATTGTTTTAACCTTTTTTTTAAAATTGACAATTTTCTCAATTTTTAAAACATTTTTTATTTTAAATTTGTGAATTTTTCTCATCAATTTGCAACTTTTTCCTTGTAATTTTTTTTTACTTTTTTTTTTTAAATTGTCACTTTCTTCTCATAAATTTGCTACTTTTTTGGTAAATTTCCAACTTTTTCCACATTTTGCTAGTTTTTTTTTCTCGTAAATTTGCAGGTTTTTTCCTCATAAAATTTCTTTTTTCTGTCATTAATTCTTGAAAATTTTTCTTACAAATTTGCATCTTTTTCCCTCACAAGTTTTTGACTCTTTTTTTTTTTTAAATTCTCATAAGTTTGTAACGTTTTTCTTGAAAATTAACATTCACATGGAGGCCTATAAAAAAAATTTAGTGTGTGTAGTTTAACTTTTTCTGTTCATTCTAGACAACGACTCGGTTTTATTCACGTTTTTGGAGGGAGCGGAAAATTCCACCAACCCCATTTTTAAAGGGTTTGAACTCACAAACAAAAAAAACTCTTAAACACAATCGTGCATAAGCCCCCCACCCCCACCCCACCACCACCACCACACACACACCACCAAAAAAAAAAAAAAAAAAAAAAAAGCTCTGTATTTTAATGCTCCAGTAACCTTCTACTGCGCCTGGTGCGTAATTACGCGCTGCTCCACTGCTGGGTGGATCTGCTGCAGCCTGATGTTGCAGGAGAGCCTCAACTTCTGTTTCCTGTAAACGTGAACGCAGACTGCAGCCGTTACCGGTGAGTCTCCCAAAACCTACCGTGCTACTCTGTTTTTACCGTGAAGTGTGTAGCCATTGCATTTTAGCTTTATTTCAGCTTTAGCGGTGTCGTTTTTCGGACCCTTCCGCCATCACTGCGCTTTAAACTGCTATAAGATTGGTAAACTTGATTCACACTTCAGTTTTTCTTGTCACATTATTGCTTAATTCGGTGCTCTCAGCAGCTCGGGACTGAGCCACGCTACGTGCAAACTTCAGCATCACTGCATTTGGAACAAGATGTGCTGGAAGTGAAAGAAAATGTTTCTTGATCAGCAAGATAAAACTATACAGCGGGGCTCCTGCTGACAGGAAATCCGAACAAGCAGAAACCAGCGGCCTGATATCATCATCCGGCAAACATGTAAAATAATAATGTAAAAAAAAAAAGATACATGGTGCCTTATTACACAAGTAGAAGAGTAATTAAATCAGTGTGCTCCCATGTCCACAGCTTCTTTATTTACTTATTTAAATAAATAATTGTAAAGTACCATCATTTGCTTGAAAGTTCACAGATAGCTTAAAGATAAAAGTAGTAGCCTGTTACTGTCATGGTGCCAGTGATTTTCCTGAATGTGCAACGACCCGGGTTTATTTATGTTTTTGTTGGCAGGAGAAAATTCTCCCAACCCCATTTTTAAAGAGTTGGCACCCTCCTCCATTCCCAAAAAAACCCCCTCAAACATCTAAACAAATCTTGTGCACTGCATGGGGTTGTTTCCCACTAGAGAAACAGCCTAATTTTATTTTAATCCACCAGCAAATAACCTTTTACCTTGTGCGTAATGACGCGCTGCTCCGCTGACGGCTGGGGCTGCTGCTGCCAGACGCTGCAGGAGCAATCTGAACGCTTCTGTCCTGCACACGGACTGCATCCGTTACCGGCGAGTCTCCCAAGCCTGCCATGTCACACGCTGTTCTCTCTCTCTGCTTTGCAGCCACTGCATTTCAGCGTCATGATGTTTACGGGACAGTGTCCTCGCTGAAACTTTTCCCCACCACCATCACCCAACCGCTGTAAGATGCGTAAAAGTAATTCACACTGAAGTTTGTCTCGTCGTATTATTGCTTTTAGTGGATTCTCTGGGAAAATTGTGTTAATTTAGCGTTGATAGCAACTCAAACTGAGCCAAGTTGTGTTCATGCTTCAGTATCACTGCATTTGTAACTAGAAAAGCACTCAGAGAGCGCAAACCTCCGCCAAGGCTCCTTCCTTCCCTCCCTTTGCCCATCCATCTGTCCATACCTCCCTGCCTCCATCCCACCATGCGTTGCAAGATAGTGCCTTGGTAGAGGTTTGCGCTCATAGTGCAGCTCCAAAATCTAGTGGGTTCGTCTGTAACCCAAGGACCTCCTCTGGTGAAAATTTCACCAAAATCCATCCATTAGTTTTTGCGTAATCCTGCTAAACCACTGGTAGAAGATTGAGCCTTGGTGGAGGTATACACTCATGGATCACCTCCAAAATCTAATGGGTTTGTGTGTAGGCTAAGAGCCACCTCTGGTGAAAATTTCATCAAAATACGTCCAGTAGTTTTTGCATAATTCTGCTGCACAAATACAAACAAGGGCCTTGGCAGAGGTATCCACTCTCAGATCATCACCAGCATCTAATGGGTTAATCCTTAGGCCAAGGGCCACCTTTGGTGGACAGCTTCATCCAAATCCATCAAGTAGTTTTTACGCAATCCTGCTAACAAACACCAGCAAAAACAGCCTCTTTGGCAGTGGTAGTACCAATAAGATGTATTGAAAATGAAAGAAAATGTTATTTGATCAGGAATGGAAAACCGGAATACAGAAAAAGTGACTGTGGGCTTCCTGCAAACAGCAGAACGAGCAGAAACCGATATCATCAGCTGGTACACATGTATGTAAAATAATAATATTAAAAAAATTGGTGCCATATTACAGAAATAAAAGAGCAGTTAAATCAATGTACTCCCACATCCACAGCTTGTTTATTTACTAATTAATTTAAACAAACAATTGTAAAGTATTAGCATTTGCTTGAAAGTTCACCAAAGGACATCACCCTCAGAGTTTAAAAATAATAGTACATTGTCTTGGTGACCCAGACAAGGGCCAGAATTTGAGATGAAGAAATGTACAAATGCAAAGTTTAAGTATGCTATTCGTCATATTTCTAAAAATGAGCAGTTAATGAGAGGTAATTCCTTGTCCAAGAAATTGTTAGATAAGAATGTCACAGATTTTTGGAAGGAGCTTAGAGGGATTAGTAATAGTAAAACGTCTGTATCCTGGAAGGCATTTCAGGTATAGAAAATATTGTGGATTTATGGCGGCAGCATTTTTATTCATTATTTAATTCAACTAAGGATGAAACTTATAAGGTAGGGAAAGTAGAAAGGGACGATTCGCTCCTGATTGACACTTATGCAGTGACCAAAGCCATTAGAGAGCTATCAGATAACAAAGCGAGTGGTTTAGACTGCATTTCTGCTTGTCACTTCCTGTTTTGCTGTCTGCCTGTGTGGTTTGCTCTCTACTCTCGAGCCACTAGCTATGGCTACTACCTCTCTTTCCTCTCCTCCTCTGGTGTGCTCTCTCTGTCAGATGTTTAGCTACACCTCTGCCTCTTTTAGCGATAAGATAAGATAAGATAAGATAAGCCTTTATTAGTCCCACAACGGGGAAATTCCAGGATTGCAACAGCACAGGGATAGCAACACTCAGAGCAACAATCAGAAGGCAAAAAAAGCAAGCAAGAGCAGCTAATATACATATGTACATATTACTATAAAATATATATATACACACACACACACACAGACACACAGTGCAGAGCATTGTAGCTGGATGGAATAAATATATGAATATATGAACACACAGTGCAGAGCATTGTAGCTAGATGGAATAAATATGTAAATATATAAACACCCACAGTATGGAGCATTGCAGCTAGGTGGAATAAATATGCAAGTATATAAACACACACAGTGCGGAGCAATGTAGCTAGATGGAATAATATGTAGATATATAAAAACACAGTGCGGAGCATTGTAGCTAGATGGAATACAAATATAGATATATAAATATAAACACACCCAGTGCAGAGCATTGTAGCTAGATGGAATAAGTATGTAAATATATAAACACACACAGTGCAGAGCATTGTTGCTAGATGGGATGAAACAGCATAACCGTCTATTTAGTTATCCTACATGGTATGATTATGTGCCCATACATATTCTCACCCTCCATAGCGACCGGTATGTTCCTAGTTGTATGCCGGAGAGGACCATTGTGTAAGTCTATTGCATCTTTTGCATTCAAAAACTATTAGTTTGTTACGTCTTTTTGCTATCTCTGCGAGCAGCCCTGCTTAGGTTGTACAGTCTGACAGCCGTTGGTAGGAAGGACCTACGAAACCTCTCGGTTGTGCACCTGGGATGATGTAGTCTGCTGCTAAATGAGCTCCTCAGTGCATCCAGTATGTCCTGCATAGGGTGGAACTCGGACTCCAGCAGAGATGACAGTTTAGCCACCTTCCTTCTCTCTCCTATCTCCTCCATCGGATCAAGGCGTTGCCCCAGGACAGAGCTAGCTTTCTTAATCAGTTTGTTCAGTCTCTTCCTATCGGCTGCAGTAATGCCACTGCCCCAGCAGACCACTCCAAAAGTGATGGCTGATGCCACCACCGTGTCATAGAATGACTTCAGCAGCGCCCCTTGTACACCAAAAGACCTGAGTCTCCTCAGCAGGAACAGCCTGCGCTGTCCCTTCTTGTAGAGTGCGTCAGTATTGTGTGACCAGTCTAGTTTATTGTTCAGATGAATACCCAGGTACTTGTAGGATGTCACCATCTCGATGTCTGTTCCCTGTATATTTACTGGTGCTGTGAGGGGCTGCCCATGCCTGCGGCAGTCCACCACCAGCTCCTTAGTTTTCCTCGCGTTGATCTGGAGGCAGTTCCGATGGCACCAGTCCACAAAGTCCTGGATAAGCCCTCTGTACTCAGCTTCATCTCCGCTGGAGATGAGACCAACGATCGCAGAGTCATCAGAGAACTTCTGTAGATGGCAATGTGTTGTGTTGTGTGAGAAGTCCGCAGTATAAAGAGTGAACAAGAAGGGAGCCAGCACCGTTCCCTGGGGGGCCCCCGTGCTACTGATGATCGTGTCGGAAACACAGTCCCGGGTTCTCACAAACTGAGGCCGGTTCGTGAGGTAGTCCAGGATCCATGATGACAGGTGCTGGTCCACCCCTGCGCGCAGCAGCTTGTCCTTCAGGATCATCGGTTGGATGGTGTTGAAAGCACTGGAGAAGTCAAAGAACATGATCCTCACCATATTCCCGGGCTTCTCCAGGTGGGACAGAGAACGATGAAGGAGGAAGATCACCGCATCCTCCACCCCAATGCCATGCTGGTAGGCGAACTGGAGTGGATCCATCGCTGGTTCCACCAGGGGGCGGAGATGAGCAAGGAGCAGTCTCTCCAGGGTCTTCATCAAGTGGGACGTCAAGGCCACCGGTCTGAAGCTGTTCAGGTCTTTGGGGTGGGAAGTTTTTGGTACAGGTACCACACAAGATGTTTTCCACAGCTGTGGTACCCTCCCCAGTTTCAGGCTCATGTTGAAGATATACGTCACAATCCCACACAGCTGGTCTGCACAGGACTTGAGGAGCTTTGCGCTGATGCCGTCCGGTCCCGACGCCTTCCTCGCCTTGATCTTCCTCAGCTCCGTCCTCACCTGGGTCTTGGTCAGGGTCAGGATGGGGGGCTGTGTGTTGGGAGTGGGGGGGGTGTCGGTGGAGTGGGGAGTGGGTAGCAGGACTTGATTTCTTAGAGGCAGCAGTGGTTGTTGTGCAGACAGGGGGGAGGGCGGTTGGTCAAATCTATTGAAAAACAGATTCAGGTTGTTCGCCCACTCCCTGCCCCCCGTGGCCTGGGGGGAGGTATTCTGGAGCCCCGAGATGGTTTTGAGGTTTCTCCAGACCCCGCTGATGTCGCTCTGTTGCAGCTTGTCCTCCATCTTCTTCCTGAAGCTGTCCTTGCCTTCTCTGATCTTTCTCCTCAGCTCCCTCTGTACGGACTTCAGCATCTCCCTGTTCCCCGACCTGAAGATCCTCTTCTTCTCTCTCAGAAGTGTTTTTATCTCAGGGTTGATCCAGGGTTTGTTGTTTGAGTGACGCCGTATGGTCTTGGTGGGAACGGATTTGTCCACACAGAAGCTGAGGTAGCCCGTGAAGGTGTGAATGAGGCCATCGATGTCCTCACCATGTGGATCGCAGAGCTGCTTCCAGGCAGTGGCTTCAAAACAGTCCTTTAGAGTGTCCATTGTCTCCTCAGACCATAACTCCACTGTGTGCATGGCCGGAGGTTGTCTGTGCACTAGAGGTTTGTACACCGGTCGGAGATGAACCAAGTTGTGATCCGATCTCCCAAGTGGGGGGAGTTGTGATGAGGTGTACGCCTCCTTAGTGTTTGCGATAACGGTAAATGTAATAAATGTTGTCTTTTTGAGGCGCTCGAGGCGAGGTTGTCTGATTTGGAATCCCGGCTCCGCTGCATTGAAACACCGTCTGCGCCAGTTAATCTCGACGGACGCCCATTAGCTGCAGCGGAGCTAGCTAGCTTAGCCCCCCCTGTCACCGGTTCCCCGGCTCTCCTCAGCAGCGAGGAGACTGGGTGGGTGACGGTGAGAAGGAAACCTAGTCGCAAAGCCCCGGTTCACCACCAACCTGTTCACGTTTCTAATCGTTTTTCCCCGCTCAGCGACACACCCGCTGAGGAAAAAACTCTGATCATTGGCGACTCTGTAGTCAGAAACGTGAACCTAGAGACTCCAGCGGCCATAGTCACATGCGTTCCTGGGGCCAGAGCAGGCGACATCGAGTCAAATTTGAAAATGCTGGCTAAAAGTAACTGTAAATATTCCACAATTGTTATTCACGCCGGCATTAATGACATCCGTCTCCGGCAGTCGGAAGTCACGAAACTTAATATAGAATCGGTGTGTGAGTTTGCCAAAACGATGTGTGCCACTGTAGTATTCTCTGGGCCCCTCCCCAATCTGACCAGTGATGACATGTTTAGCCGCTCGTCATCCTTGAACCGCTGGCTGTCTGTGTGGTGTCCTAAAAATGACGTGGGCTACATTGACAATTGGAGCTCTTTTTGGGGAAAACCTGGTCTTATGAGACGAGACAGCATTCATCCCACTTTGGATGGTGCTTCTCATTTATCTAACAATCTGGCATCTTTTTTATCCAAATTTCCAAAACCATGACTACTCAGAGTTGGGACCAGGAAGCAGAGTTGCAGTCTCACACGCCTCTCTGCAGCTCCTCTTCATCCGCCACCCCTCAGCTTAGCCCCTGTCTTCCCCATCAGAGAATCGTTGTCTGCTCCCTCCAAAGTAAATAAAAATATAATGTATAAGCATCCCAAAGTGTTAAAGCAAAATATTGGTAAAACTCAAATTAAACATAAAGCCTCTAAATTGAATGATTTGGTCTCTGTTCCTCCTCATAATTTAAAAATTAAATGTGGTTTATTAAATATTAGGTCTCTAACTCCCAAGTCTCTGTTAGTCCATGATCTGTTAATTGATCATCAGATTGATTTAATTTCCCTTACAGAGACTTGGTTAGGGCAAGAGGATTATGTTGGTTTAAATGAATCAACTCCCTCTGGTTATTTAAACTGTCAAAATCCCAGAAGTTCTGGTCGTGGAGGAGGAGTAGCATCAATTTACCATTCCAAATTACTAGTTAATGTAAAGCAAAAAACATGTTATAATTCCTTTGAGGGCCTGGTCCTCAGTGTTGGGCACTTTAGTAATTCCAGGTTAAACCCAATTTTATTTGCCATAGTTTATCGTCCCCCATCAACCTATTCAGAATTTTTATCCGAATTTGCTGATTTCTTAGCTGATTTAGTGCTGAAATCTGATAGAATAATTATAGTAGGGGACTTTAATATACATGTGGATGTAGATAGTGACTGCCTTAATGTGGCTTTTAATTCAATATTAGACTCGATTGGGTTTTCTCAGAAAGTAGGAAATTCTACTCATTACCTCCACCATACATTGGACCTTGTTCTGACATATGGCATAGAAATAGAAAATCTTGTAGTGTCTCCTCATAACCCTGTACTGTCAGACCATTGTCTGTTAACCTTTGATTTTACTATTTCTGACTATTTGGCTCCTAAAGAAAAATATTATCACAGTAGATGCCTCTCAGATGATGCTGTTTCCAAATTTATGCAGATTGTTTCCTCTATGCCATGTGTCAACACAACGGAAATAAGCTATAGACAGCTTGCTCCTTCTGTAATTGATAACATGGTGGATAGTGTTTCAGCTTCTCTGCATCAGGCTCTAGACTTGGTGGCCCCCTTAAAAAAGAAAAAGTCTAATCAGAGATTTTTAACTCCTTGGTTCAACACAGAAACTCGTAGCTTAAAACAGAAGACTCGTCAATTAGAAAGAAAATGGCGCTCTACTAATTTAGATGAAATCTATTTAGCTTGGAGAAATCATCTTTTAATTTATAAAAAATCTCTTAGAAAAGCTAGAACGAGTTATTACTCTGCATTAATAGAAGAGAACAAGAATAATCCCAGGTTTCTTTTCAGTACTGTAGCCAGGTTGACAAAGAGTCAGGACTCTGTCAATCCTAGCATCTTAGAGCTTACTAGTCAGGACTTTATGAACTTTTTCAATAATAAAATTTCATCCATCAGAGATAAAATCAATCAGATTCTTCCCACAGTTAACTTAAATACTGTAACTACTACAACTCCTTCTATTGATGTCTGTCTTGATGAGTTTACTCCAATCGACCTTTGTGAGTTAGACAAAATAGTTTCCTCATCCAAACCTTCAACTTGTCTTTTAGACCCTATTCCTACCAGGTTATTTAAAGAAGTCTTCCCACTTATTGGTAGCTTTATTCTTCATATAATCAATTCTTCATTAACTTTAGGCCATGTACCGCAGGCTTTTAAAACGGCTGTAATTAAACCCTTACTCAAAAAGCCAACGCTAGATCCAGGAGCTTTAGCTAACTATAGACCAATCTCTAATCTCCCTTTCATTTCAAAAATCTTAGAAAGAGTTGTTGCTACGCAATTATTTGACCACCTGCAGGGAAATGGTTTACTTGAGGAGTTTCAATCTGGGTTTAGAATCCATCATAGTACTGAAACAGCCTTAGCGAAGGTCACTAACGACCTCCTCATTGCATCTGATAATGGACTAGTTTCTGTACTTGTCCTTTTAGATCTTAGTGCAGCTTTTGATACTATTGATCATAATATTCTACTTGATAGATTAGAACACTATGTTGGACTTAATGGAACTTCGTTGCAGTGGTTTAGATCTTATTTATCTGATAGGTTCCAGTTTGTTCATGTAAATGATGAATTTTCTCTCAGCTCAAAGCTTAGTCATGGAGTTCCACAGGGATCTGTGCTTGGCCCTACTCTTTTTAGTTTATATATGCTTCCGTTAGGCAACATTATTAGAAAGCACTGTATACATTTTCACTGTTATGCAGATGACACACAATTATAACTGTCAATGAAGCCAGATGATACTAACCAATTAGCCAAGTTAGAAGCCTGTCTTAAGGAAATCAAAGCTTGGATGACTTGTAATTTCCTGCTATTAAATTCAGATAAGACTGAAGTCATTCTTGTTGGTCCAAAAAACCTTAGAAATTCCTTTCCAAATCAAACTTTCAGTTTGGATGCAGTTACTCTTTCTCTTAATAGCTCTGTGAGGAACCTTGGAGTTATTTTTGATCAGGATTTGTCCTTCAATTCACATATTAAATTTGTTTCTAAGACTGCCTTCTATCATTTGCGTAATATTGCCAAGATTAGGAGCATCTTGTCTCAGAGTGATGCTGAGAAGCTGATCCACGCTTTTGTTAGCTCGAGATTAGATTATTGTAATTCTTTATTATCAGGTTGTCCTAAAACATCTTTAAAAAGTCTTCAGCTGATCCAAAATGCTGCAGCAAGAGTTTTAACAGGTACTAGAAAGAGAGATCATATCTCTCCGGTTCTGGCCTCCCTTCATTGGCTTCCCATAGAGTTTAGAATTAAGTTTAAAATCCTTCTTCTTACTTACAAAGCTCTAAACAATCAGGCTCCTTTTTATTTAAAAGATCTGATACTACCGTATCATCCTAACAGAGCACTACGCTCCCAAAATGCAGGTTTACTTGTAATACCTAGAATCTCCAAAAGTACAATGGGAGGCAGAGCCTTCAGTTATCAAGCTCCTCTCCTGTGGAATCAGCTGCCAATCTGGATTCGGGAGTCAGACTCGATCTCTGTTTTTAAGAATAGGGCTAAAACCTACCTTTTTGATATAGCCTACAATTAGGGAGGGATCATGTGTTTCTGAACCCTCCCTTAGTTATGCTGCTAATAGGTTTAGTCAGCCGGGGGACCTCCAGTAATGCACTGGGCCTCACTCCTTTCCTCACTCTCTATGAAATTTTTTTTTTTTTTTTGCTGGTCATTAACATTTGTTTGTTCTCTCCCATAGATTGAGTCCCCATCGTGCTGTTTGCTCTCTACATGTCTGTTCTTTTCTTCTTCTCTGTCCCCTCACCCCCCAGCCAGTCGCAGCAGATGACTGCCCCTCCCTGAGCCTGGTTCTGCTGGAGGTTTCTTCCTGTTAAAAGGGAGTTTTTCCTCTCCACCGTCGCCAAGTGCTTGCTCACAGGGGATCGCCTGATTGCTGGGGTCTTTCTGCAACTGTGGGGGTCCTCCCTACAGTTGATAGTGCTATGAGATGACTGTTGTTGTGAAATGGCGCTATATAAATAAAGTTGAATTGAATTGAATTGAATTGAATTGAACACCTTAAATATGCTAGCTCAAGAATTGCTCCTCTTCTTGCAATCTGTTTCACCAGCTTCATGATTCATGGGATGTTACCAGAATCATTATTGTCTGTTGTGTTGGTACCAGTCATTAAAGATAAAGCTGGCAAGCTGTGTAGCCTGGACAATTACAGGCCCATAGCTATAGCCAATATAATATCTAAAGTACTGGAAAGAATCATGTTTGAAAAATTAAATGTATTCATCAAATCTACTGATCATCAGTTTGGATTTAAACCCCATCATGGAACAGATCTGTGCATATATGCTTTAAAAGAAATTATAAATAACTATAGAAATCAAAATTCATCAGTTTTTTTGTGTTTTATTGACGCCTCTAAGGCGTTTGATCGTGTTAATCACAGGATATTGTTTAGGAAAATGATTGACAGGGGGGATACCAAGTACTTAGTACGTATCCTGATTTACTGGTACGCACATCAGAAGATGCTGGTGAAATGGGGGAAGAGTCATTCATCCCCATTTGGTGTGAGCAGTGGTGTCAGACAGGGCAGTATATTGTCCCCTATTCTATTTAATCTTTATATGGATGAGTTGTCAAAACAACTGAATGCCTGTAAAACTGGGTGTTTAATAGGGAATAAGTTAGTGAATCATTTTATGTATGCTGATGATCTAGTTCTTCTCAGTCCAAGTAGTGCTGGTCTTCAGGAGTTATTAAGAGTGTGTACTGCTTATGGAGAGGAAAATGACATAAAATATAATACAAATAAGAGTTGTGTGCTGATTTGCCGCACTAAAGAAGATTTGTTAATGAAATTCCCTGTCTTTGAATTGGCAGGCAGGGAATTAATTGTCAGGGATAAAAATAAATACCTGGGACATTTTATTAATGACAGAATGACTGATGATGATGATATTTTCAGACAACGCTGCAAAATCTACATGCAAGCAAATATTCTTGCACGCAGGTTTGGCTTTTGTTCAGATGAGGTGAAACTGGTTCTTTTTAAAACCTATTGTACACCTTTATACACTGCTCATTTATGGATAAATTATAGGAAACAAAGTATGCAGAAATTACAGGTTTCTTACAATGATGCTTTAAGAATTTTACTTAAAAAGCCTCGATGGTGCAGTGCTTCCGAGTTATTTGTCTTATCACGTGTAAATACACTGCATGCAGTAATAAGGAATCTTATGTATAAATTCATCTGCCGGCTTGATGTATCTAGAAATGAAATCATTCAAGTCATGTCTAGCATTAAGCTCAGTTCTATTCGCTGTCAGTCACAGTTTAGAAGGCACTGGTACAGTAGACTTTTTAAGTCTTTTTAAAGTCTGTACTGTTTTTGTACTTCTTTTAGTAGTTGTGTCTCATTGTTTTATAACTTTTTGATTGTTTTTCTTATTAACTGTTTCAATTGTCTTGTTTATTTTATTTTATTTTTGATGGACCATGAGTCTGGTATAAAGTTATTGATTGATTGATTGATTGATGCTTTGTGAGAGGAGGTAAAGCTGCAGTTGTAATCTGTATGTTTACCACTAGATGGCACCAAGTCTCGCTCTTTTGAATTTTCTTGAGCTTCCTTCCGTCCAGGAACACATTTATCCAGGCTGGACATTCAGCACATCTGTCATGAGCACTGAAGTGTCTCGTACAGTAATTTGTGAAAAAAAAAATGTTCCAGTTAGTTCAAGAAATTAGATGTAAAAGGAAAAACAAGCAAACTGCTTGTTTGATACACAGAGTTTTTCTTAACAGGACCGTTTCTGACTTTCTGGGGCTCTGTACAAAGATATTAAATAAACCTGGATCATCGCCTATGAACTGGGGAAAAAACTAAACCATTACAGGGAATAAAAATGTAACCAGCATCCATGTGAAAGTGCAGTTTTACAAGAAAATGAAGCAAATTTACAAGAAAAACCTTCAAATTTATGAGAAAAAAAAAAAAGATTTGTAAGCTTAAAGGAAAAGTTGCAATTTCTGTGAAATAAGTTGATTCACCCACTCAGTAACTGTTGAGGGTGAACTTTTAGCTTGGGGCGCCTCCAAGTGGCTCAGGGGGGCAATAGCATTTGCGTATCCGACTTTAGAAACATCTTTAACTGCTACTTTAGAAACCCACCCTATATATATATATGGTGGGTTCAGAAGATTGAAGAATCGGTATCAAATCGATTTTATTTGAATGATCCGACATCAATTCACAAAATCTTGAGAACGATCTTTTTAATATAATGCCTTTTCATGTGTGAAAGAGGTTTACATGAAATCTCTTGTGGCCGAAATCTCACGTTCATATATTTATTTTACATTTACAGCTTTAGGTTTCCAAGAAATTCTTTCACATGCAAGGAAAATAGTCCTCATAATGGCAAAATCCCTGACTGAATTGATATGGAATTGAATCAGATCAAAACTGATTCATCTATAACTGCTTAATCCTTTTTGGGTCGCGGGTGTGCTGGAGCTAATCCAACCACCTCCGCCCTTGTGACCCTTCCATCGTATGAAGGAATATGGTTAAATAGATGCACTCCACTGAAGACTGCCAGTGTGGACAGCAGTAGATGTGGGGAGCAGCCACTGGTGATGTAGCGTTGTTGCGTTTGGTGGAAGAAGTTAGCATATCTCTAATAAGCTCAATTAAAAACATACTTTATACAATTTATAATACAGCCCGAAGTTAGGGTACTTTATGTGCGTTTTCAGTGAAATTACAGATTTAAACCGGTAAGAAGGTTGTTTCTACATGACTGAATTCTTTAGCAGTTATTTCCTCAAATTAACCACTTGAAAATCCCTCTAAATAACCCAACTTCCCCCAACCATCTTCCTTAAAAGATTATTTTCCTATGCCAATGAATATTCATATTTTGATGCATCTTCTTAAAACTGCTTATATAACAACATATATAACAGAGTTTTCCCAAAATCAGTATAGAATTTAGATTTTTTTTTTTTCTCATCGTAGATTGGTCATGGCTTCATTGCTGGCCGTTCCCCTGCTAATCTTGGCTCTCTCGGGGATAACAGTTGCATTTGTTCCCATCGGAGGAGGGCCGTCCACTCACACCAACATTACAGGAACGGCTCTGCTGCAGAAAGTGGAGCAGACGTGTCAGGTGGTGGCTGAGGAAAACGGTTATGCGTTCAACTACATGGTAGGATGGCTGTGAGACCTAAACAGAAAGGAAAACAAGAAACATAAACTGAATTTAATTTTGTTCTATAACTTACTTTTGGCACAGGGTTCCTCTCCTGAAGAGCTGGTCCAGGCCTGTCTAGGTCCTACAGCAGTAGGAGATGTGTCTGGTGCCAAGTTCCGCTCAGCTCTCCAAGAAATCTACATGCAGAATGGACTGGTAGATCGAGACTTTGTCAACAGGTACTCTGAAACCCAGTGTGGTCACACGAAATCTCCCCAAAGCTCAAGAAGTCGCTCTTACGTGTGGAAATTTCTTTCAGCGATCCACACCACTTCAACTCTGAGGCCTTTCTAGAGGGACGTAGGCTCATTACTACAGGCATGGCTGCCATTAAGGCCAGCTGTCGCAGTGAGAACTTCAAGGCTGCCAGGGAAACGCTGGGTAGAGTCCTTCATACTTTACAGGTGAGACGGGTGTGGTAAGTGAATGAAAGGGAAGCATTGGAACTTCCTTTAGCAGTACACAGTACAGGTTAATAGTGGAAAATAAAAAAGCCTTAAAGGTCCCACTGACTAACACACAATGTATTTGCAGGTTTTAACCTTATAAAATGCTTTCTTGGGCCATATGATGATAATAAAAATATGAAAACCTCTCTTCACTTTGAAATAATTACAGTATATCAGAAGCTGGTATTGCTCTTCTGGGTGCCTTATCCCCTGTTTGCCAACAAGAGATTAGGGGCCTCATGTATAAACGGTGCGCATACACAAAAACACAGCGTACACTGATTTTCACGCACACAGTGGGATGTATAAAAACAAATGTGACATGGGAATCTGTGGGCCGAGCCGTAAAGTTTCCACCTGCCATGAGAAGTTGCGGCTGTCCAAAAAGTTCTGTTTGGCTCTATCAGGTGGGTCTGTTAAACTACAACACAGCTGAAACTCACAGAATGTGTTAAAATAATGTTCCCACTTCAGCTAAAATGCATTGTCTATGAATTAGTTTGTCAAAAAACATGACTATTATTACGTGATTTAACTCATCTCGGCTCATTGAGCGCAGTGAAACCCTGATGAATTGACCTGCCTCACTCATGGACCAGCCACTGTTCACTGGATCCTGTTTCTATAAATGTGTCATTTTGGCCTGGAGATAAAAGGAGAGATCCTCTGGGTTAACGCTGAAGTAAGGGAGGACCATGGGGAGTTCCAGGCTGCAATTTATCCGGATTTCCACCCTTAATAGATTCCCTCTGACATTTTGGCCTCCTCAGACCTCGGGAAGTGGGTCAGATGAAACTGTTATAACACCTGTTGTCGTCGAGTCATTTTGACCTGTAGACAACAGGAGGATCCCTAGTTCAGTGCAATATGTGCTGTACCTTGGAGGTTATAATTTGGAAATAAAAGGCCTTTATATTGTGCAGCTCCGTGTGTTCCTCCTGGCTGTCGTGCCCAATTTGGATTCTGACACAGATGTGGTTTGTAACTTGTATAAATTCAGCTGTAAGACTGGAGTGGTATTCAGTGGTGTTTACTTTATTTATTTATTTTACTCAGTAACATCATGTCTGTCTATGCGGATCACCGAGGGCTTTCTTTCACAGCACCCCCGCCCCCACGCATCACCCCAGCAACACTATGATTCAGTAGTGATCCATCTATTGACTTTAACTTTAATGGCAGACCATTTTATTTTATTTTATTTCAGTCAGAGCCTGCTGCATTAACTGCCATTGTAACACGGTCCACTCAGTAAACTTAGGTTTGTTGTTGATTCCGGACAGTCAGAACATAATAAAATATTTTTTTCTGATCTCCACCTCCGTTATCAACACCTCAGCATTACACTCCATTACGTTATTATTTTTTTATGTTGTGTTTTCCCGCAGGATTGATGATCACTGTTTGGCAGAAGAGTGACAGGAGGGGCGTTTTTCTTCATTTACATAGTCAATAGTGGGAGGAACCGAGGAGGAGTAAAGAGATCGTGCACGTGAACTGGTTTTCACGTGAGGTGGGATGTATAAAGAAAAGGAGCGGAGAATCGGGCGTGTGCACAGTTATATAAATCTGAAAATTTTTGTGTGCGATGTGGTGAACACCAGACTCAGCGGGGGGCACATCCTCTCACACCCATCAGGGCAGGAGGAAGGGTGTGAGAGGATGAGGAATCTGTGTCGACCTACGCTCGTGCCTCGCCTCCACATCCTTCCCTTTCACCTTCTACAGCACGTACTTTTCAAATTTTGTGAGTATGCCATCTTTCAGTATGAAAGTGGCGCAATCCTTTATACATGAGGCCCCAGGTCTTCCATCACTGTGCTATGGAGAGCCTGAGTCATTATACTTCTGCATAATATGGGACCTTAAATCAGAAAGAAAAACTCCATTGAAATGAATGGCAAGATCGAAATTAGCTTTTGATCCAGATTGAATTTTGCCTCGAGTTACACATATGTTTGTCAGTTTAAAAAATAATTTTCCACATAAATAACAGTGTAGGTTGTTGTCTAACTGTTAAGGTATATGTGAAAATGCATAAATTAAAAGACTACAAACACAGTTGTGTACCTTACATCATCGTATTCAAAGAGCTCCCAGGGTGAAGTAACTAACAGTCCTTTGGATCAGCTGCAGCTATCAAAATACAAAACTATACATTTGTGTTGTTTTTCTCCTCTTTGCATCCTTGTTTCATCGGTCAGAAAACAAGAGGTGAGCTTTGAGACTGGACCCGCCATAACTGTGTTTGGTGAAGTGGGATGATGAGGGATGTAGTCCATTAAGTGTTTTCACAAAAACTAAATATTACTCTGTTATTATCCACTTTATTCCTTGAGGGCGCTGCTGTAGAAACGGTTATGGGTGAAACTTCCGGTTTCGGCTGAAGTAGTGTTAAATCAGTCAGCAAGAATGGAGTAGTGGGGCATTTAAAATAGAGTTTTTAAGTGTTTTAAATTTGTTTTAATGTACAGTCCACATACCTGTTTTGCAGTCAAGTGGCAGATAATTTTAGCACTTGTAGTTTTTGTATTTTTGAATGTTTCTGCGTAGTTCTGGTACTTGCTGCTGTTCGTGGTGTGAGGCTCCACAAAGAAGCACAGCTAAATCTGTGGCTTCAACAGCAATGAGTAAGTAGATCATGCACTGAAAACTAAGAAGGACTGTTGGTGTGATCGGTGGTACAGACACAGGACAGACACAACAGCACCAGGTATGTTTTCACTTGTATGAATGTCACAGATCTGACATTTATACACATCACCAGATGCAAGGTTGCATTAAGTAAAATAATAAATAAAAAAATAGTAACATTTGCTTCCTAAGGCTTAACGATTTAAGAAAGATATCAAATAGGAGGTTTTTTTGCATTATTTGCACTGTATTAGAACAATATGGACTTGATATTAGCAGCTTCAGCATGCATTAATTTTTAGATAATCACAAAATATAGATCAATAATATTCTGAACGACTGTCAGAAAATGTCTATACGTGTTAAGTTAAATAACAAGCATTCACGGCATGACAGCAGCATGAGCATTTTAATTTTGGGGTAAAACAAACAGCTGCAGCTGTCTGTATTTACCTCGACGCTAAAACACCCAAGCATGGTGTTGGGGTTTTATTTTATTTCAGTGAACCTGTAACCACATGACTATGATCCTAAGGAAAGGAGCATTATACCAAATTAATCACATCTGTGCATGCACACCTTATATATATATATCCCTTGCATCCACCCATTCTTCCTCTTTCTATCCTCCTGGTCGGCAAGAGCTTATACCAGTCTGTTTAACATTGTGTTTTCTGTGCTGTTTTGGGCTGCCTTACCTTTGGTACCCCATCCCTGTGTTATAAAATTGTTGTGTTTTCTGCTGAATGAGACAAGGTTTACAGCGGCTGTGCAGCGTGACGTGCACTGTCCGTACCTGCTTAGAGGTATGTAATATATATTTGCCTTCTTTTCAGCTGGAACTGTAAACAGTTTAGCAGCATGAGGTATGTACTACCCTTATCTGCTTAAAGGTTTGTGACATATTTGTTTGCCTTCTCTTCAGGCAGAAAACTGTTTAACATCTTAACAACACGCGATATGCTTTATCTGCTTGGGGTATGTGATATATTTTGCTTTCTGATCGGGACGGCAGTGGCTCAGGAAGCAGAGCAGGTCGTCCAATAACCACACGGTTGGTGGTTCGCATCCCGCTCTCCCCAGATATCCTGCCGTTGTGTCCCTGGGCAAGACACTTCACCCCCAATTGCTCCTGGTGGGTCTGGAAGCGCCATGTTAGGCAGCATGCCGCCATGTGTGTGTGAATGGGTGGATGGCAGGATCTGTAAAGCGCTTTGGTCATCAAGAGATGAGAATAAAAGCACTATATAAGTGAATATCATTTTCTTCAAGCAGGAATTGCTTATCAGTTTAACAGCATGGTACAATTTGCCGTTAATTGTGTATTGTTTTTTTCAACTGACAAACATCTTCTTAACCCCTTGCACTCCGGACAATTTTCCTAAAAATGCCAAAAAATAACGTGCCCAAAGTAAATCAAAAGCTGTTATTCAACCCTTTGCAGCATCTTCATGGGGTTGGTCTCATTTAAAAAAAAACACTTTGAATTTTTTGGCAAAAAAACCATAATCTCTCTACGTGCTCCGGCCACTGAGTTACAGTCATCTAAACATACTGAACTTGAAGAAAATAAATTTGGACACAGTGTTTTTTTGGATACAAATGCTTGCAAATAACACACAGCTGTCCGATCCGGCTGGAAAATGCAACAGAAATGTAGAACCAAGTGTTATCAAGCTGAGATCCAAATTTGGTAACAATACCACAAAAAATGAATATTTTACACAGCTTTGTTCTCAGGTAGTTCCCAGGCGTTTTGGAACTGTGCCAAATTGTGCCAAATGGCACAGTTTGGAAAAACATCTGTAACTTTTGAATAATTCAATGTAGAATCTTCATTTTGGGCTCTAATGAAAGGTCACACTCAGGGCTGTGTCTGTGTGTGTGTGTGTGTGTGGGGTTGTCCCCCCCTCGCTACAAAAGACGGAGTTCGGCCCTCGCTACATGATGGATTACACTCCTTGCATGTTTTCACAGTGGCCCCCCCCCGCTACTGTGTGTGTGGGTGGGGGGGTTGTCCCCCCCCCCTCGCTGCAGAAGACGGCCATCGCTACATGAAGGAATAGACTCATATGCTTCCCCCCACGGTCCGAACACGGCAAATGAACCGTTTATCGCGGCGCACGCACTTCGTACTTCGTGCGCAGTACAGTTGTAATTTACCGATCGGTCAAAAGTCATTTTTGGATTACAGTTTTCAGGGAGAAATAATAATTTGGCTTATAACACCTTACCTCTTCACAGCAGCAGAGTCGTGGCGAACTTCTCTTCCCCATTGTAAGACGAACGCGATGCTGCTCCGCTCGTGGATCCCGATCAAAACATAATTCCAATATTGCGGTTTTGGTGAATGATTTACGACCTTTGTCGTCGGCCTCCGTCGGTCTATGATGACGGAAGAGAATCCTAAACGTCTATTCTGCTGGAATGAGTGCAGATCCCACTTGTGGGTGGTCTCCATGCTGCGGGGTCTGTAGCAGATTCGTCCAGCGTCCTTTGTTTTCATCTGCTGCAGCAGTAAATCTCTCTTCACCCAGCCTGAATTTCTGTGCTTCAATTGGCTACTGCATTCACAGAAGGCGGGTCCTCCTTCCTAGGTTTTCATTCATTGGCTCTTCAAGGTTTCAGAAACCCAATTCAAGGCTCTTATTAGTTGAATGAGAGGTCAATCAGATGAACTAATCTGTTCGCGGCTGTCTCTGCAGTTTTTTTTTTAGTGGCGCTTGGACGCCACTACATCACCATCACCACCTACATCACCACAATCTGGACTATGCGTCCGAGTGCGCACGAGGGCGCAGGAGTGCGCCCTCGTGCGTCCTAGGACGCAGAGACTTGCCCGCCCGCGGAACAACGGAGCGCAAGTGGTTAAAAAAAAAAAAAGAGAGACGTCTTCTTTGTCTGGATACTGGGTGCTCCTGTCCTTAGTGCACTCTTGCCACCTTTTGTGGGGGAGGGGTACTGCATACAGGTGGGAACTGAAATCTGATATTGCTATGTTGTTTTCTGACTAGTGCGCTTGTACCTCATGGAACAGCCCTTTGGCCTGTTTATAATAATAATAATAATAATAACTGTCTTGTTTTCTCTCCTATTGTTCTCTTGGAGGAATAATGGCTTCTGTAGGGAGTAAAGGAGGGGGAAATAGCCCAAACACTGGTATGCCACCAGCCCAGGGCTCCATCCCATAACTGCGCCTGGGGCAACGCAAGGCCCCTAGTGGTCAAGAGTGGTAAAAAGTTTTTGTCATTAAAATAGTTCAGATTTCCAAGGCTATAACTTGAAAGTTACAAGAGATAATGGCTTACTGTCAATTAGAAAGATGTAGAATATGATCCAAAGTTTCAGATAGGAATAAATTTACCCATGTAATTTATATAATGTCGCAGCAGCTATATAAATTAAGGCCCTTTTCCACTAGCACGCTTTAGCGCAACACGGGATGGCTCAGCACGCTTTGTACGCTTTTCCACAAGCCCCAACACGGTTTAACAGCCGCGATTCTCAGCCCCGCTCCAGGGCAGGGTACAGCAGTGCTGAGCGGTGCCGTGTTGTGACGTTAACAGACTGGTCGCCGCTGATTGGTCAGGTCGTAACCGGCGCTGATTGGTCAGGTTGTAACCGCCCCTCTTCTCCTCCTCTTCTGCCGAATCTTCACGACCTTCTCAATAAAGTTTTTGAAAAGAAAAAAAAAAAAAAAAGAATCTTCACGACCGCCATTACTCAGCACGCAACCACTGTTGGCGGTTTATTTTCAGTGTATTGCTGTGCTATTTTCATTTATTCTTTATCAAAAATGGCTTCGCGTAATAAGGGTGTTCCATGGACCAATAAGGAGGTGCAGTGTCTGCTCACTGCATTGTCAGACGAACGTATCCAGCGCGAGTTAGACGGAGCCACCCGGAATGAAAAAATATACTGGGAGGTCTCGACATCAGAGTCCTTTAACGGTGAGTTTTAATTTTTTTTTATTGTGCGTTTTTTCGCAAATATATTCGGTAAGACGCTCAGTTTATTTATGTAATAAAAAAGCTGTTCATTTGTGGATGATGATCGCTGCTTTATTGCAGCACACTGCGGACTAAAGCTTTTATTTTAATTATTCATGTGAACAATACGCTGAAATAAGCTTATGTAATCTTGTTAAAAACTATTGTCTTTTCTGTATATCTTGCACTTTCGTGCTGTATTTTATTGTGTGCATTTTCCTTGTAGAATCATCCCACGCGTCCGCCGCGCCAGCCCGCCCGGATTCATTCAACCGAGCCTTCCTGACCCAGAGCAGGCAGAGACGGCTTCATTCAACTGAGCCTTCCTGACCCAGTTTGGGAAGCTGGTGTAGAGGCACTCAGTGGTCGGCGTGTATAAAATGTCGATTAACCTTCATGTTGTGTTGCAAAGGTTTTTTTTTATTTTAATATTTTGTATATAATAAAATGGAATTGTTTTGGAAAGTGTGGTTTGTCTGTTATAACACTGAATTATAAAACAGTATAATTACATAGAAATTCCATTGCCTAGTCTGATGAAAATGATGCTGATCATCCTGTCAGGGGTCAACCATTGTAAAGGTAATGTAATTTTTAACTAGACCAAAAAACAAATGTTTTTGTAAGCTTTCTGTTCTTTTTATTGAAATATCATAAAAAATTAGCACCACATGATCCAGTTATAAACTTTGGGTAAATTTTTTATGTTAACTTATAAGAAGTTGCACAGTTGGACTTTAAAATGCAGCAGGAGAGACTGATGAAGCTTACAAGTCAAAGTAGGTACAAGTATATGTAAATTGAATGTTCTATCAGCATTCCAAATTCAGAGAATTACAATACTTTAGAAGGAGTGTAGCATCATCTAAACAGAAAATAATAATACTGTTGTTCCAAACGTTGACCTGAAGGTGAAAAACATGAATTTTTTTTATTCAGTACATCCAAAATGCCCTAGGATGTAAAAAATAATACAATTTGGTGTTGGCCAGTGTGCCACTGTCTCATTATTTAATACGAATAAAAACAAGTTTCAGCTCATTATTTCTAGGTCATTTGGCAGTTAATTCAAAACAAAAGTGACTTGTGTTGTTGCAGCTTTTTTATCAGAGAGTTTCTCCAGTTTTGGAGCATATAATCATCCGTCCCTTAACTGTTAAACATTAAATAACAGCAGACAGATTGGCAAAGGATACACAATTGTGTTGCTGTTGCCTAAAACCGCTGTGACCCACTGCTTGTGGTGCTACCTTTCATGTGTGTGCTTTTTATGAATATTCACACGTTTTTGTAAGTACAAGTGGGATAGTATTAAATTGAAATATTCATTCATATTTCATCTCGCTGCCTGTACCCTAGTGTCTTCTCTGGTTAAACTCTCTGGACTTAATTGTGAGATAAAACCACAGAGCGAGCAAGGCAATAATCCTTGGATCCTCCATTTTTTGTCTCGTGTAAATAAGGACTCAGTCGGGTGCGTAACGTCACGGGAGTGTGGCCCCGCTTCGCTGGGAGTCTGGCGCCGCCTCGCTTCTAAAACCTCCTAACACAAACCATCACAGCACAAGCACAACACCGTGCTAATGGAGACAGAAGCATTCCGAGCCGTACTGAAGTGAATCGAGCCGTACCGAGGTGTGCTGGGCTAGTGGAAAACAGGCTTTACATAACTCAGTCAAAAGAGGACTTTGGACACATTTACACAAAGAATGCTCCATTTTTTTTTTACGCCGATTTGTCTACAGGGGTATGTTTTTATCTAATCTTCAAAGTATATGAACCAGAAAATCAATAAAATGTTAAAAAAAACATATTTTTCTCTTACCTGTTGCCGGAAGGGGGAGTGGGGCTCGCCCGCCCACATGACCGGTCCATTTTCGTCCATCGTGGTCGATGTTTTGCGTTTGCTCAGCCATTTACACCGTGTACCACATCTACAAACTCTTATGATTACCCCACGTGAATTTTGTTTGTATTACACGGCTATTTTTTCTGTTTGGTGCATTATTCCTGTGAGAATCCATGCCGCTCATGGGCACCGCCATCGTGGTAATGGAAGCTCAGTTTTTCGTCCATCGTGGTCGATGTTTCGCGTTTACTTAGTAATTTACACCCGCTTCCACATCTACAAACTCTTATGATTATCACACGTGAATTTCGTTTGTATTATGCTGCTATTTTCCCCGTTTCATGCAGTTTCAGTCATCATCGCTGCCGCGGTGACCGATCATGGCAGCATCCACATTGGTGTGTGAGCCCAAAGCGGAAAAAGGAAGAATAATATTGAGGATTTCTACTTCTTTGCTATATTCCATGTCAGCCATGATTCCTTCGGCACGTGTCTTCCACCTTCTAAACTGTCAGATCAATACAGATTAGTTAAAATTCTCAGTATAGCCGGGGGACGTCAATAAGTTGACACGTGCAGTTGCTGCACTGTGCCACTGGGGGTGCGCGACCCGCCCATACTATGTGGGCAGTTAGAGGGTTAAGTGCTCCAGTTGGAACTGGGAAGGCCAGCAGGAAACAGAAGCAGATTGAAGGAAGCCAGCTACAGGATCCAGCTGGTGGATTTCATGCAGAGTCAATTGGAGGAAATGCTTAAGACCATTGAACATATGGCTGCAAATCAACATTGCCTTTGGATATACTACACCAGGCTCCCATAGGTGCCCCTGGGCCACATCCTGATGTGGGGTCTCGCATGACCTCTGATAACTTGGGTAAGACCAGCAGCTCTAGCTGTGGCTCCACTGGGTGAGTGGATGTCTCTGAGGATGATGATGAGGTCGACAGTGACTCTGCGGTCAAGAAAGACCTTCCTGAGCCCATTGATATATCTGTCAGGGCACTGCTTTCTACAGCAGCATCAACTGTGGGGCTTCCTCTTCATCTTCTCCACCTAGGGCTTTGGCTCAGACAGAAGTCCTGCAACCAGAGGCAGGTTCCCTTGCTGGTTTATCCTGACTTTGTGGAAAATCTGTACAAGTCTTGGGCTCGTCCAAAGGAGGCTGCTCCTCCTCGTTCTACACTCAGTATTTTGAGTGGTGCTTAAGTATTTGAGGGCTTATGGTGCGTCGAAGGAGGGCCCTACCTTTGCATTGCTGACTGGGGCTTTCCCCAGAGGCAGCAACTCTATCCGCCACCCTAAAAAGAAGTGTTGTGCCACTGATGGTTTAGTGGCTAGAGCCTACCAGTCTGTGACTGTGGTCTCTAGGTTGGCAAATAATACCCCTCTTTTAGTGTACTTAGAAGGTCTGATAAGGGTCCTAGAGTCTAAAGTGGAGCTGGCCTTCTACCAGAGTTGGTAAGGGTTGTGGACACTGTAATTCAAGGAGCTCGCTCTCAGGCTACAGTACCTGGGAATTCCTTGGCCCAGCTGACCATGGTCGGGCAGCAGGTGTGGCTGAGCCAGCCTGGACTGGCAGATACAGACAAGGCTGCTGTTTTGGAGGCTGCAGTAGCACCTGGTGAAGTCTTGGGCTTGCAGCAGAGGCAGTGTTAGACGAGGTGCATAAGGTGAGACTGCACACACAGTCCTTTCATTGGCCAGGACCATCCAGGTCAAGTGTCTGTAGACCTCTTGAGGGGCGTGAGAATCCACAATGGCTTCACAGAGCCAAGTTTCTCTCGGAGTTCGGGTCAACCGAGGCAGACGGCCTCTCGGCAGCAGGTGCAAGTTCAACAGCATTCACATCCGCGCTGTCAGGAATGCGTAGGTCGTGGTCCTGCTAAGCCCCGCCAGCGTCCCAGACGGTGTGCTTCCCCTGACGTCGACCTTCTCCGCAGTGCACCTCATGAGTTGGCATCAGTACACCTCATGTCCGTGGGTGATCAATACACTGGAATTTGGATACCGCCTGTAATTCAGATCTCATTCCCCCAACTTCAAGGGATTTTGGAAGCAGAAGTAAAGAAGGACTCTCTTTCTGCGGTTCTGGGTAGCGAGGTCTCTGCCTTGCTGGGAAAGAATGCAATACGGTCTCTGTCTCCAGGAGAAGAGAGGCGAGGCTTTTACTCTGCCTATTTTCTTGTCTCCAAGCAAACTGGTGCGTAATACACAGAGCTACCAGAGTACTGACCCCCCCCCCCACACACACACACACTGTAGCTTTCACTACTTACAGTAGCTGTGTGGCCTAAGGTCAGAGAAACTGAGATAGATGCCACCCTATCCACCATATAGAGGGAATTAACTAACTAACTAAGTGAACCAGGGGGTCTCCGCCTGGTTCTAGACCTGAGGCAGTTGAACAGGTGTCTCAAGGTGCTCCCTTTCCAGTGCTCAGGCCGAGGACATTATTTTAGGCCATAAGGCCAGGCGACTGGTTCACAACAGTGGACCTTCGCAATGCCTATTTTCAAATTCCTATAAACCGGGCCCACAGGAAGTTCCTCAGGTTTTCCTTTCCGGGCAGGGCTTTCAAATACAACGTCCTACCTTTCAGTCTGTCCCTGTCACCTTGGGCATTCGCAGAAATGCATGGGTGCTGCACTCGCCCCACTATGGCAGAAGGGCATTCAAGTTTTCTATTACCTGGATGATTGGCTGGGTTGTGCTCCATCAGAGGCCGTGGCGAGGAACCGCATGGAGACCATAATGGCTCACCTGGCTGTACTCGGGTTGCACTTAAATGCAGAGGAAGCTGCCTGGTTCCAACCAAGGTTGTCGAGTACTTGGGACTCATCCTGGATTCGGTTGCTATGAAGGCATCCCTAACCCCAAAGAGAAGGCATACTATCAGGGATGCATCAAGGGCTGCATTTCACAGATGACTGTATCAGTGCTGGAGGATCTTAGGTTTTTTTGTTGCAGCTGCCCAGGTGGTGCCTCTGGGTCTTTTACACGCTCGTTCTCTCCAATGGTGGTTTGTGCTTCAGAAGATGGTTTTTACTCAGAGACAAGAGGGGGAGACTTGTTCTTTCCAAAAGGATCCTCGTGGTGGAGACACTCATCAGCAATCCAAGATGGTGTTCCCCTGGGCCAAGGAGGGCTGTAGGGTGACCAGTACAATCGACGCCTCCCAAGCAGGCTGGGGTGCAGTCTGGGAGGGCAGGATTGTTCGGGGACACTGAGGTCTGGCACGACAGTCTTGGCATATAACCATCCCAAGATGGAAGTGGTGCGTTTGGCTCTGGGGCTTTTTCTTCCAGTCATTCAGGACAGAAAAATTCTGGTACAGATGAACAGCACGTCTGTGGTGTCATACATCAACCAGCAGGATGAACTGAGGTCTCCTTCTCTCCATGCGAGGGTGCGCCATCTGCTTTTGTGGGCTCAAGCCTGCCAGGTCCACTAGGTACAGATGCTCTGAACATTGCGTGGCCTCCAGTGAAACTGTCTGCATTACCTCTACTGCCTCTTCTGCCAGCTTTCCCTTGTAAAGGTGAGACTACTGTCTGTTCAAGTAATTTTGATGGCCCCGAACTGGCCATAAAGACCATGGATGGCGGAGATCCACAAGATGTTGGAGGGCTGTCCTTGGCCTCTCCCAATCAGACAGGATTTGCTCTCACTGGCACAGGGCAGGATTTGGCATCCAAATCCCCAGCTCCTGAGGCTTCATGTATGGCACTTGAACGGGAGCAATTGTGTAGACTTGGCTTAGAGAAGGAGGTTATAGACACCATGCAGGCTTCACAGGCCCCATCTACCCAGCTGCAATGCAGTGTGAAGTGGACAGTGTTTTTGAACTGGTGTCGGACCAAGGGTGAGAATCCCTTGACATGTCACATCTCTGTCATCTTGGGTTTTCTTTACTCCAGTACCTCTTCGCCCGAGGTTGGCTGGAGTCAACTATCAGGGGCTACCTGGCAGCAGTGTCATCTGCCCATGAAACATGTGATGGCTTGTCGCCTGGGGCACATTGCTTGGCTAAGCAATTTTTGAGGGGTGTGAGATGGGGCCGCCCATCTCGGCATCCTTTGCTGCCCTCTTGGGATCTCCAGACAGTTCTCAGGGCTCTATGTTTACCCCCTTTTGAGCCACTCTCCATTGTTGACCTTCATCTGATCTCTGGGAAGACTGCTTTTCTCTTGGCAACTGTCTCAGCCAAGAGGGTCAGTGAACTGATTGCGGTCTCTGTGGACGCAGCATGTCTTAGGTTTGATGGTGATCGGTTGGCCCACCTGCGGCCCAACCCAGCTTTTCAATCCAAGTGCTACTTGTGGGTTTGTTTTCCCGCCCTCTCATGCTTCAAGCCTTCTATTTGCCCCCACACACTTCGGAGGCTGAGAGGCTCCTTAGTTTGTGCTGGTAAGGGCCCTTAATGTTTATGTTGACCGTACGCGGTCTGTCCGCTCTTTGGGCAAGCTTTTTGTGTTCTATGGGGAGTCCACAATGGGCAGGCCTATCTTTAAGCAGCGCCAGTCCCATTGGATAGTTACCTGTTTGCCTTCACGTATGTTTAGGCTGGAGTGGAACCACCACCTAGCCTGGTGTCTCACTCAACATAGGGAATGGCCCCTTCATGGGCACCATTTAGGGGTGCACCCCTGGAGGTTGTATGTGCAGCCACTGGCTGGGCTTCTTCAACACTTACCCGCTTCTATAGGCTCAACCTGGCCTCATCAGTCATCCCCTCATCTGTTCTGGGGGTCGCAGCAGATTCTTAAGTTGCATCTTAGTTTTTCCCTCATTTAATCCGGCATGTGTGCCTTGTGCTCGGAAATGTTTTTGTTCATCTCCAGAGTCGAACTCATCTGGTTGTGTTCTGTGCTTAATGGTGTGATTGGGGCATTGTGCTCCCTCGGCCTGTGGGTGACACCACCTCCATTCTCCTCAAGACTCATTTGGTAAACTGTTGCCACGTGGCTACAGGTTCACTGAAATGAAATAAAGCGAATGTTTACGTATGTAAACACGGTTTTATAATGAAAGAGAACTTGTAATCATTCACTGTCCTGTGTCGGTGGAGGCCAGCTCTTCCCAGTCATTAGAAAGAGGAAGAATGGGTAGATGCAAGGGATATATATAAGGTGTGTGTTATGTTCTTATCTTGGTAGTCAAGGAAGAGGCTCAGGGTGCTGTTGAACGTCACTTTATTAATAACAACCAGAAGTCATGATAGATGCTCCGTACAGACCAAGGGGTCGACAGCAAAGAGACCATGTCTCTCCCAGCCCTGCCCTTTATACCCCAGGTGATGGTGGAACCGAAAAGGCGGGCCGTCACCCCCACTACACCCAGGGTGTACCCAGTGCCATCTTTGTACACCCCCTCCCCCCCACAGAAAAATGCAAGCATACAAATCAGACCCTCCCAAATTTAAACCCGACTCACGCGTTAACAAAACAGTATGTACAAGCCTATCCATACACACAACTATCTAGGGGGGCAGGTAGACTACTGACCCCCCCTACACGGCTTAGACGGATTATTCTGCTGTCTTTGATTCTACAAAGTCCATGAACAAAAATTAGCCGTGTTCCTACAAAACTAAATTAATCCCATAATATAGTACCTATTTATATGCAAACAGAACTAGAAATGTAAACAGTCAATATGTACACTCTTCATCCATTGCCAGCCCCCACCACAACACACTCACCCCAAAACTCGGGCAATTCACAACAAACGGTGTAATACAAACAGTGTTGAGGTTTTTTTTTTTTACACACCGGGCAAAATGCAATTGGTACGTATCAACAATGTGACTCCAGGGAGAAAATGGCACGTAATAACAACACCAACAAAACACCATGTCAATAGCCCCCCCCTTTTAAAAGTCACCTCTTAGTCCCTCTTGGAGGCTCACCCCTGAGATTTCTGTCTGGTGGCCCCCTCCTGGCATATCCACTGCCTCCATGGTCCCCACTTCATCAAAGGCGCCCCCCTCCCCCCCCCTGCCCTTGCCATCAGTGAGCAGGACGTGCACAGACAGTTCTCCAGACTGAACCCGCGCAAGGCCCCCGGTCTGGACGGCGTGTCTCCCTCCACCCTGAGACACTGTGCGGAGGAGCTGACTCCTGTCTTCACAGACATTTTTAACACCTCCCTGAAGTCATGCCACGTGCCGGCCTGCCTCAAAACCTCTACCATCGTCCCTGTCCCCAAGAAGCCACGGACCACTGGACTTAACGACTACAGACCTGTAGCGCTCACCTCTGTAGTCATGAAGTCCTTTGAGCGCCTGGTCCTGCCCCACCTCAAGACCATCACCACTCCCCTCCTGGACCCGCTGCAGTTTGCCTACAGAGCCAACAGGTCTGTGGACGACGCAGTCAACCTGGCCCTCCACTCCATCCTGCAGCACCTGGACTCCCCGGGAACCTACGTCAGGATCCTGTTTGTGGACTTCAGCTCTGCATTCAATACCATCCGCCCCGCTCTGCTCCAGGACAAGCTGTCCCTGCTCAATGTGCCTGACTCCCTCTGCAGGTGGATCACCGACTTCCTGACGGAGCGGAGGCAGCATGTGCGGCTGGGAAAGACTGTCTCAGACTCTGTTAGCATCAGCACCAGATCACCCCAGGGCTGTGTACTTTCCCCCCTGCTCTTCTCCCTGTACACCAACTCCTGCACCTCCAGCCACCAGTCTGTCAAGCTGATCAAGTTTGTGGATGACACCACCCTCATCGGGCTCATCTCCAACGGTGACGAGTCCGTCTACAGGAGAGAGGTGGCCCAGCTGGCGTCCTGGTGCAGCCACAACAACCTGCAGCTGAACGCTTTGAAGACAGTGGAGATGATCGTGGACTTCAGAAAAGTCACAGCCCCTCTGCCCCCCCTTACCCTCACAGACTCTCCCATCACCACTGCGGATTCCTTCCGCTTCCTGGGCACCACCATCACCCGGGACCTCAAGAGGGAACCGACCATCAGCTCCCTCATCAAAAAGGCCCAGCAGAGGATGTTCTTCCTGCGGCAGCTGAGGAAGCTCAAGCTACCCACCAAGATGTTGGTGCAGTTCTACACGGCCATCATCGAGTCCATCCTCACCACCTCCATCACCGTGTGGTACGCAGGAGCCACCGCCAGGGACAGACTAAGACTGCACCGCATTGTGCACGCTGCTGAGAAGGTGATTGGCTGCAAGCTCCCATCCCTCCAGGACCTGTACATCTCCAGGACCCGGAGGCGTGCAGGTCGGATCATAGCCGACCCTTCACACCCTGGACATGCACTGTTTGCCCCCCTCCCCTCAGGCAGAAGACTTCGGTCCATTCAGACTAAAACCTCCCGCTACATGAACAGCTTCTTTCCCTCTGCCATCAGACTGCTGAACACTAAGTGACTTATTAGACTCTCGTGCACTACGTACAGCAGCTCAACCGGACTCATGACAATTATCACTGTTTTCTTTTTGCACTACCGACTGCACTATGTGGAACTCCACAATATCTGCTGCTTGTTAATATATTTAAAAATTGCATAGATTAGTATTACTTATTCATATCCTACCTTTTATTGCATGCATAGTTTTTTATTTTTATCTTTAGTGCTACTCCATGTTTAATGTTGCAGCATTGCACCAAGACAAATTCCTAGTTTGTGTACTACATGAACAATGGCAATAAATCTCATTCTGATTCTGATCTTCACCTCTTCAACTCCAGAGATGGGCCACGTCAGTGACTGCTCTCCTCCACACGCTACAGCTTGTTGGGTTGTCTCCACAATGTATCGGACAGTTCCAAGTAGCCATCCTCCCGGGTAGCCACCACTTGCAGCTGCCCCGGTCATCTCGCCGCCTCCACTTTATGTGCACACCTCTCGCCCGAGCCTCCTCCCTGGGCCGGACCTTGTCACCGATTCGCAAGGGAGCCTGACTCGGCTTTGTGTGCCCACCACGTCGTGACCGGGCTTCCTTCCTGGGCCTAGCCGTCCCGCCGACCTGGTCCAAAGCCTTGCTTGACTGTAGATGTCTGGTGCGTCATAGAACCGCACCGGCTGGTCCTGCCAGGCTGTCTTTCATTCTGACACCAGCAGCCGTTCCGGGCGTTCCACTGTGCTGTCCAGCTCCCCATCCAGGGCTGCTTGGACACTGGCATCAGAACCCTCCCGTGCTGGGTCGTCGCAGCGCTGGTCCTCATCACCTCCCAAAAAACCAGGCCAATCACTGTCCCAAACCGCGTCGTCCTCCACGTGCGCAGCAGGCCGGTCCCATAGTCCGCAGCCTGACTACTCCTCTCCAGCACCGCTGGCGATCTTGAATCCTAGGCCGTAAAACATATCACATCCTAAAATGTTCGACCCAGAGGCGGTCACCACAAACTGGACGTTGGTCATCATTGCCGACTTGTATCTCGCCGTCAATTCCAGCAAACCCACTACGGACATCTTGCTTCCTCCATAGCCAAAACACGGCATCATCAACTTTCTCATGCGGTAGTGTGGGAACAGGCTCCTCACAGTGGGCAAGCTCAACACCAAGGCCACCGCTCCCATGTCCACCAACAACGGCACTTCCACGTCGTCCAACAACACATTGCAGAAAATGTGCCCATCTGTGCTCGGAGAGATGGCATGAACAACCGTAGGAGCCACGGCAGGGAAATCCGCTCCATGTCTTCGGCCCTCCCGCTCAAAATTTTTGTAGGCTCTGGCGAAGTGATGCAGAAGACCACATTTGCCACATTGCTTGCCCTTTGCCGGACACTCTCTTGCCTTGTACCGGTGCCTGGTGGACCCGCAGCCATAACATCTTGGCGTTCCCGGGGCGGACCTAATTTTCACAGCGGCAGCGTACTCTTCTTCACTCACGCTGTCCTCGCTGTTCGAGTCCACAGCCAGCTCCTTCAATCGTAGTTCTTCATCCCGCAGCGTGCTTCTCTCACTGAGGTCTTTAGACAGCTTCTCCGCTGCCTATCTTAATAGCCGTGGCCAGCGTCAGTTCACCCGCGAATGTCAGGATCCTCAAGCGTGCTGCTTAACAGAGTGTGCTCCACCAGTTGGTCACGGACCATCTCCTGCTCAAGGGCTCCAAATTGGCACTCCCCCACCAGCTGACGCAGATCTGCAACATAGCGTTGTACTGTCTCTCCTGTTCGCTGGCGGTGCTGCCAAAACTGGATTTGCTGGACTGACATTTTCCGGGGCGCGAAAGTAGCGCACCATTAGCTCCACCATGTCTTCATAACTATCAGCCTCTCCTAGCATGCCAAGGATCCTTTGACCCTCCATACCAAGACTATGGACCAGAATTGCTCTCACACGTGCTCTCTTGAGCTCACCGAGGTTAAGAGCTACCAGAAAATTCTGGAAAGCCACATATCACCTAGCCTAGGGGACCGGTGGCTTTCCCGGAACCTCCAAAAACAGCCGAAAATCATAAACAGCTCACTCCATACCTTTTACCTCATTGCCAAATGTTATGTCCTTGCCTTGGTAGTCAAGGAAGAGGCTCAGGGTGCAGTTGAACGTCACTTTATTAATAACAACCAGAACTCACAATAGGTGCTCCGTACAGGCCAAGGGGTTGACGGCAAAGAGACCGTGTCTCTTCCGGCTGTGCCCTTTATACCCCCGGTGACGGCGGAATCAGAAAGGCGGGCCGTCACCCCCACTACATCCAGGGTGTACCCAGAGCCATCTTTGTACACCACAGTGTGCATCCACAGGTGTGATTAATTTGGTATAATGCTCCTGACCCCAGGATCATAGTCAAGTAGTTACAGGTTCACTTTCATTCACAAAACTGTGTTTACATATGTAAACGTTCGTTCTTTGTGGCTCTGACTAGATTCTACGTCTACTCTGCGGTAAATTTGATTATGTCCAACATATTTTAACAAAATGCAACCGACTTTATTGCAGTGGAAACATTGATATATCTCAGAGCTTTTGTTTGTTTACAGTGTTAGCATTTTAGCAGCAGAGCTAACTAACGGAGTTACTGTCTGCCAGGCCACTTTTTAAGGTCATCTTTCCATCCTTCCATAGTCGTGGGAAGTGGTATGATTATAGTACTCTTTTTGAGGTGCAAAAGGCCATGTTCCTGCATTTTTTATGCCGAAGTCTTGTTTTTTAACAAGGAAAAGTGTTCCGTTTCAGTGACAGCTCCAACTAAACTAGTACCGAAAGTTGCGCCCATAATTCACGAAAGACATCATGGGGGCTAGGAATAAAGTGGATACGATAACAGACAACTTTAATTACGTGGAAAATTATCTTTTAAATTGACAAACATCATATGTATAACTCATGGAAAAATTTGATTGGGATCATAAGATAATTTTGCTCTTGCCATTCATTTCCATGGAGACACTTTTAGATTTAAGGTCCCATATGCGGAAGTAGAGGGAGCGTGACTTAGGCTCTCTATTGGCTGTGATAATTCAGTCCCCACTCAAAATCTGAACCCAAGGCATTAGCTTCAGAGCTAGTGCTCCTATAAAGTTATCTTACCAAGCATGGTTTATATTGTTATTTTCTTTATATTCCACCCACCCTAATTGACATCCCTGTTTCCACTTGCTTTACTAATTCACAGCTGATAATATATCTTTTTTCATTCTGGCTTATTTGTTATGTTTTCACCTTGATGAACCAATTGCCTATCGTTAGCTTTTCTCTGGTTGCAGCCGGTTTTGATAGCTATTTTCTATTAATTTTATTCACCTTCACTGGAATCCTTATTCATCTATGAACACTTAAACATGTTTTTTGACATTATTTTAGCGTATTTTACTGTAGTTTATTTTACTCTGGTCGGGACCAAACGAAGCTAGCAGCTGTTAGCAATTTCCCATTCACTCATTCATGGTTTTTTCTGTGCTTATTGTACTCCAGGGACCAGTCATATCCACTCCTGTCCACCAGTGATGGCTTATTTCAACCATTCTTTCAGACAAATTTATGTTAGCTGGCCCAAGCCGTTTTAGCGACCCAAGCTTGCTAACAGCAGCATCATAAGTGACGAAACGGAGAGCTTGGGGTGAATTGGGGCTCATTGACACTTACAGAGACTTGCACTGAAAGGAGCAGTCCTGAGAAAGAATGCAAAAGATTATTCACAATGATGCTGCAATAATTACACAATTAAAGGCAATTTGACCAAGTATGTCAAACATTTTATTAAGACCTCTGGGAACTGGGAACTGTCAACATGTGGAAAAGTGCAGTGACTGGAATCTTTAAGGTGTGTTTCACTTCTCTGTCAGGACTTTTACAGCCACAGCAACTGGGTTGAGTTGGGCAACACAGAGCCGTACCCCAACCTCCTGTATCCAGGCCTTCCTCTGGATAATCTGGCTGGTGAGTGTGTCATGTTAATTGCTACCAATAAAGGAGAATGAATTTCTTTTTGCTGAGTAAAATATCATAAAGTAGATAATTGCCATACAATTTTATCTTGGGGCATGTGTATAGTACAAAGAAAGTAACAGATATTGGTGAAATATTTTAATGGGTATCCATTATTTTCAGATCAGTGTGTGGGACTGATATTGGAGTTTGCACATACAGTATAATCTTTTTCTCCCCATTTATTTAATTACATTTACTGTATTTCAGTGGCTGCTGATGCCAGTTTCATAATTTAATGCAACAGCTGCCCTATTTCTTGTTCATCTTTTGCTTGTGCAGATGTGAACACGGCCACATGCAGCGACTGTGCAGGTGGAACATGCCCGAACCAGATCCTCCCCAACATCCTGCAACAGAAGAAACTTACATCAGGCTACATGGGAGTCTTCTCTTCTTACAAGCCTAAAGGTATCACATAAAAAAAAAAAACAACATTAAATCCACAGGTATAACAAATGCTAAGATGAAGTGAAACATGGTGATCACTGACAGGTGTCCATCGTGCAGAAATCTTGTCAGGTTTTACCGGGAAACACAGATTGATGAAGACATTGGGATATAAAACTGTGTTGTAAGGATGTCAGTTAGTAAAAAAGACCACAGAGGTCGCCACAGCGATCTCACCCTATCCCTTGCCTTCGCTTCTCTCACACTAACCCTCCCTATGTCCTCCCTATGTCCTACATCCATGAATCTTCTCTGTGGTCTTCTTCTTTTCCTCCTGCCTGGCAGCTCCTTCAACATCTTTTGTCCAATATATTCACTATCCTTCCTCTGCACATGTCCAAACCATCTCAGCCTTGCTTCTCTTACTTTGTCTCCAAACCGTTCAACCTTAGCTGTCCCTCTGATATACTCATTTCTAAACCTGTCCCTCCTAATCACTGCCAATGAGAATCTTTTTTTTTTTTTTTTGTTACTTATTTGTACCCGTAGGTAGATTTCGTTTGCAGTCTGGTGACAAGCCACCGGCTGCTGGTCGCTGCGTGCGCAAGCGCCCTAAACCTACATGTTTTTGGTATGCGGGAGGAAACCGGAGAAATCCCGGAGTAAACCCACGCAACACGGGGAGAACATGCAAACTCCACACAGCTCACTGTTGGTCGGGGGCTGGGATCGAACCCACGATCTCATGATCCCCGCGATCCCCCGGCCGAGGGTAAAACTGTGCTGCCACAGTGCTAAGCCACTGCGCCACCGTGCAGCCCAATCTTGGCATCTTCATCTCTGCCACCTCCTGTCTTTTTGTCAGTGCCACCATCTCCAAACCATACACCATCTTGCAAATCTTCCCTTTCACTGTAGCTGCTATCCTATTTTCAAAAATGCCTTCCCCATCTCCTACTCCTTGATCAAGATCAATTTTTAAAAATCCACTGGTTAATTGCTGCCATTTAATTGGTGTGATTGGTTCATTCCTAACCAGCAAAAACATTATAGCATAGAAATTGTCCCATACTGTATGCACCATCCAGCAAAATATGTTATATTTTCATGGCATTTACAGGCTGACTTTAACAGTGCTGTGTTTCAAAGAAATGTTTTCTCAGTTTGGGGGAGGCTGTGGTGCAGGTGTAGTGTGGCCTACTACTAATGGGAGGGTCACTGGTTCGATTCCCACTCTGTTCGCAGTCTGCATGTCAAAGTGTCATTGAGCAAGACACTGAACCCTCAGCTGCTCCTGGTGGGTCAGGCCAGCACCTTGCATGGCAGCTCTGTTGCCATCAGTGTGTGAATATGTGGGTGGATAGCAGGATCTGTAAAGCACTTTGGTCTTCCAGAGATGAGTAAAAGTGCTATTTAAGTGAATGCCATTTACCATTTTTAAAATCGCTGTTATCAATAATCGTTGACTGAACAGAGTAAGTATTTCACTTAAAGTCCCAGTAGGTTTGCTTATTCAACAGCCCCACAAATGTGGAACTGCTAATGATTAGACAACACTTACAGTACATCTGTGGGTAGGCTGTTAAAGGTTTCTGGTTTGCTCAGCGTGGCGGTTCAGCAGTAAACTTATTCTGATCTTAAAGACAAATTAGAGAAAAGTGTTTCTGAAAATGTCCAGCCATTAAATTGGTCCATCACAACTTAGACTTGGGGATGCTTAATAGGGGCTATGCAGCTGTGTGATGGGGTTATAGCGCCCCCTGGCCTCAGTGTAGTGCTGTGCATGAATAAGCGAGAGCTGTACCAGGGAGGACCAAGACCTTGTGTTATATAGTTATTTATATAGTTCTTATGCTTTTATTTGTGAGGCACGGTGTGGTGGCGTTCACTTCCGTTTCCGTCGTCACACATGCCTATAAAGAGCAGCGGGCAGGAGGGGCAGGTGTCTTCGCCATTACCCCTACCTAGCGG